>OESO01000082.1:167082-235461 GCA_900240985.1 Crithidia bombi
TCCCCCCCCCCTTCCTCTCTTCTCCCCTCGCCGCCCTTCCCCTGACTCCCCTCACAGCATCCGCCTCTCAGGCTGCCTCTTTGCACTTTTCTTGCAGCTTTTTTTTTGTATTTTCCTCTCTCTTCCTTTTTGCCGCTCTTTCTCACCCGCGTTATGAGTGCCATCACACAGGTTGTCTTCACCCCTCTCTTCGCTCATTGGCCTTGACGGAAGCCCATCCTGTTGGGTTATAGAGATGAGGCACGATGCGGTGAGCTGCTGTCCACCGTAGGAGCCTTGAAGAGCACTGCTCGTCTCACCCAAGCGCAGCGGGAAAGCGGAACGTACACACAGACACACGCACACACACATACACACACATATATAGACGTAAAGGTCCGCTCTCTTTCTCTAAGTATGTACGAGTGTGTGTGTGTGTGTGTGTGTGTGTATACTGCTTAGTTGCATCGTCCAGCAGCAACGGCACCGCCGCAGCAGTACCAGCAGTATCAGCAGCAGCTCTTGAAAACGCCTTTCCTCACCTTTTTTGAGGAGAGGGAGAGCTTCACGCACACACACACACACACATATATATATAGAGAGAGAGAGAGAAAAACAAAGAAACACAGTCGCGCACGATAGCATCGTATGCTGACGTCATACGGGTCAAAACACGCACACATCGAGAGAGAGCGAGAGAGAAAAAGACTTCAAAAAAAAACGATAGAA
The DNA here is from genome assembly GCA_900240985.1 of Crithidia bombi. NCBI lineage: Eukaryota > Euglenozoa > Kinetoplastea > Trypanosomatida > Trypanosomatidae > Crithidia > Crithidia bombi. The sequence goes on from OESO01000082.1 coordinate 167,791, forward strand.
TAAGGGAGGGAGGACAAACAAATCCGAGCAACAGCTTTGTTACTGTTCATGACACCGCGTACACGAGAAGGCACGCCGAGCTTCGAGCTCCCACACACACACACACTGCAAGAGAGGAAGAGGGTGAAACAATGCGGGGAGGTTCGAAGCTCACAAGAGAAGGTGGGGGAGGGGGGGATTAGCAGAGGGGGGAGGGGGGAGGGGAGAGAGGGGGGTTTACCGAAGATATAAAAAAAAAGCAGCAGATCCAGCAGCAGCAACAACAGCACAAAGCGCATGAGGCATCAACGCACGCAGGTGCCCTTCCACCTCATACACGCACATAAAAGATACGAAAGAAAAGGGAGAGGGGAAGAGACTTCGGTCAGCGTCAGCAGCAAGCTGATCGGCCGAAGCGAAAGGAAAGAAACAAAAAGAGCATTGTGCTCACCGAATCCTTCACGCAAAGCGATGAGAGGAAACAAGTTCAACATACCAATACGATGCACATAATCTTCAATGTTCAGCGGCATATCGTAGTTCACCACCACGTCCAGATCTTTGATGTCGAGACCACGAGCAGCCACATCCGTTGCCACCAGAATCGCCCGGCTGTCATTGCGGAAGCGGTTCAGCACGTAGTCACGGCTCGACTGCAGCTTATCGCCGTGAATCGCCAACACCGGTTGCCGCAACGCACGGCCAAGGCGGTCCTGCAGAATATCAGCCGACTTCTTTGTCTTTACGAACACCAACACACGCTGGGGCCCGACTTCGCGCAAAATCTCCTCCAGCTTTTCCTCCTTGTGATAGCCCTCCACAACAAAGACGTGCTGGTGGACATCAGCGTTCGCCACGAGCTCCTCAGACCCGATGTGCACGCGCACGAAGTCCTTCTGAAAGCTCGCCGCCAGGTTGCGGATCTCGCGCGGCCAGGTCGCCGAGAACATCAGCGTCTGCCGATCGGTGCGGATCTGAGAGCAGATCTTTCGAATCTGGTCCTCAAAGCCCATGTCAAGCATGCGATCCGCCTCATCCAGCACCAGGTAGGTGACACGCAGCAGGTTCGTGCAGTTCATCTCCAATAGGTCGATCAGTCGGCCGGGTGTGGCGATGGTGACGTGGACGCCGGCGCGCAGGGCGTGCTGCTGCGGTCCCTTGGGCGTTCCGCCGTACACGCATGTCGTCAAGATGCTAGGCACCCGGGTGAGGGCCTTGCGGGTTTCCGTCTCGATCTGCACAGCCAGCTCGCGCGTAGGGGCGAGGACGAGGGCAATGGGGCCATCGCCAGGCTGCAGCGGCGGCTGCGCCATGATGTGCAGCGCCGCTGGTATCATGAAAGCCATCGTCTTGCCGGAGCCCGTCTTCGCCACGCCCACGATGTCGCGTGAGTTCAGCAAGATCGGCCACGCAACCGACTGAATCGCCGTCGGTTTTACAAAGCCGGCATCGGCGAAGCCCTGGTGGATCGCATCTGGCGCGACCAGATCAGAAAACTCCAGCATGGGCTGCGGGACGCGATCGCCGTAGATGGTGATGCTGTTCTCGCGCAGCCACTGCGCAATCTCCTCCTCACTGCGGGGCTTCTGCGGCTTGTAGAAGTTCCACTGCGTCGCAACTTTCTGCACCGCCTCCCAGTCGATACGGTGGAGGTTGGCGCCGAGGCCGCCGTGCTCGTTGTAGCGGTCACCACCGTAGCCCCCACCACGACCACCGCCGTAGCCGCGACCACCGCCGTACCCACCACGGCCACCACCGTAGCCGCCGCCGCCACCACGGCTGTACCCACCACGCCGGTATCCGCCACCGTAATCCGACATTGCTCAAATCGACAAGCAGAGGAACGAGCAAAGAAAGGAAAAAAAAAGTGCCTCTCTTTAGAAGACAGAACACAGGAAGAGGCTTCTCTTTGTCACCGATGCAACGCAGCTCGCGAATCGCACGTCACGTGTGTTGGATACGCGTGTGAGTCGAAGAGCGAGACTTGGAGTTGTGGTTGAGGAAGGGGGGGACGAAGGTTCTTCCTTTTGTTTGCTTGTTTATGGATGTTATGGTAGAGCAGGGGACTTTTGTGTGTGTCGTTGACGATGTTAATTTTCATGTTATTTTTTATAAACACGTCACCGCAGAAAGAGAGAAAACGCAGGGCGAAGGAGACGAGGGGAGAGAGAATGCGAGATTTGTAGCCGCCCTGAAAGCGAGGGACCTCCTGATAGTGAGGGAACAAAGGCAGTAGCGAGATGGAAGGCCACATGCGTTCATGAAGGATGGTGATGACCCGCAACAGCATGCCTGCGCTAGCGGTAAGAGAAACGGTAGACGCCACCTGGAAAGGTGAAGCTGCCTTCCTACCACTGCTCTCCCCTCCCCCCTCCATCGACTTCCGATGACGTCTCACATAAAGAGCGGCACCGCAAAAACAAAAAAGAAGCGCGGCGTCGCAAGAAAGCACGTCTCCGCCTCTCCATTTGGTACACAACACTAACGTACTCCACCGCCACAAAATCATCCAGCAAAAGTGCGCCGCTTCAAAAAAAGAGCAGTATTGTTGCTGCTGATGCCGCTGATGATGTTGATGTGGTGGTGTGGGTGGTGGTCGTCGTCGACCGTCGTGGTGACGGCGATCGTTCAGTTCTGCCCATGTCATTCCACCTTTTTGTGCGTGTAAAATTTGTTTTGTTGTTTAAATGGAGAAGGCGATTACCAACGCCACAAAGCACATCACGGTGGGGGTCTGTGGGGAATCGGCTCGAGAGCGGAAAAGCACAGCCTTCCACAACACCAACAGTAGTTACAATAGAGCAACGGCTGCAGCATCGCAGACGCGTTCTTCCTCTTCCTTTTTTTTGGTTTGAATATAGTGCGTCTTCTTTTGCTGCCACTCAGACCTGCGTTACACACACATACACACATATACACACCTCCACAACCGCTCTCCTAGTTGGCATAAAAAAGCGAAGCTACCCTGGACTTCGGCCTTCAAACCAAGCACCTTCTTCCGCCTCGCCCTCCTTCGTAGAAAGGGGCGGGGAAAATGAAGGAAAGATAAGTCGGTTGGGGCAAGGGGGAGGCTCAGTCGGAATAGTCGGAATAGGAAGAGCCCTCCCGGTAGAGTTCCTCGGAGGTCTCAGAGAAGTCTACGTGGTGGTAAATCCACGAGTCACTGTCGACACAGGAGGCGTACGAGCGCGGGCAGGCATCCTGTACACCTTCCTGTTTACGCGCCTCTTCGGCTTCGGCCTTCGCCGCATTCTGCTTCTCTATCTCCCTCATCTCATGGATGTAGGTGACAAGCTTCTTTGTCGCGATGTCCATCAGCGGCTCCGGTGCCGCTTCGCCGAGCGGAGTGGAACCCCAGAGATGTGACTTCACTGTGAACTGGCCGCCGCAAAGGTAAAGATCAGCCACGGGGCCCTCGAGGTCTGGCGCCGACCACCGACGAGGCTCCTCGTACCGGTCACTCAACCCCAGCAGAACCTGACGAGCGCGACTGATGCCGACGACAGGACCCGCTGATGCTTGAGCAGCTGATAGAGTCGCCGTCGTCGCAGCAGCAGCAGTTTGGGTGTTCGTGGTTGCCAACGTGGCAGCCACCTGGGAAGGTGTACGGCCCGCTGCAGTCCCTCCTGGGGCTGCAGCGGAAGTCAACGTCGGTGTGGGGGCGGTGTTGACAGGGGTGATGAAGAGCGGTGGTGAGTTAAAGGGTCCGCTGAGGCCCGTCGCCACCGCCGCCGCCATGCTGGGCGTGCCAGGCGCAGAGGAGAAGGTGTTGTTCGGCGTGGTGGCTGCAGCGCAAGGCGGGGCAGCACCCACCAACACCTCCTCGCGACCCTCACGTGGGGTGCGCCGCTCCGCAGTGAAGGACGCAGGTGGAGCCGCAGCAGTACCCCGAGTCGCCTCCACCTCTGCTGGCCTAACTGCCGGCGTCGGCACCGCAGCGGTGCCACGCGACTCCGTGGAAGCTGCAGCAGCACCCCCAGTCGCCACAGCCCCGTCTGTCGTGCTAGCTGTGTTCCCCGCCAACGGTGCAGCAGCAGCACCCGAAACGGCAGTTGTGCCAGTTGGCCCAGAAGGCGTTGTTGACGTTCGCTCGGCGGTGGACGATGTCGATGGGGCCGCTGTGGCCTCCTCTGCTGCGACAACCGGAGCGCCAGACGCTTCACCGCCCTCTGCACCTGCCAGGGTGGTGGTGGTGTTTGCCGGCGCACTTGCGGTGGTCGTTGCGGGTGTGGTTGCGATGCTCGATAGGTCTTTTGTAGACGGCGGCGTTGCTGCTGCTGCTGCTGCGGCGGCGGCGGCAGCCTCCCGTCGGGCCGCCTCGCGCTTCGCTGCCGCTTCCTCCTCGTCGTCTAACTTCCGGTTGCCAAACTTGGCGATGGCGCGCTCCAGCATTTCCTGGTGTCGCTTGTCGTTCTTCGGGTAGGTGGACAGCGCCTTGATCAGCATCGCCTGCAGAACATGCTGATCCTCGCGGTCCACCAGCTGTCCACCGAGGCTCAGTGCCGCGTTCATCAGCTCGACCATGATGTTCGCCAGCGTGGCAGAGACGTCGTCCTTGCCATCCTTCCTCTTGGCCTGCTTCTTGTTGTTGCCTTTCTGATGTGCCGCACCCTTCTCCCCACCACCACCGGCGCCGCCCGCCTTACTCTGGGTGAGGTACGCGTAGGCGCCCAAGATGTAACCATCAACGGGCTTTTTCATCGTCTTGAGCAGCTGCACGAAAACATCTTGGTCACCCGCCAGCACCGCCGCGTAGGCGAGTAGCTGACCGACACGTCGCGCACACGTGCTGGGTGGGTGCCGCATCATGTGCAAGGCACACTGCACCGTGTCTGTGATGTGTGGGTTGCTGATCTGAAATGTCAGCAAATCCGTGTCCTTTGCCTCGTCTAGCTTCGCTGCGATGGGGCGGCTCTGCTCCAGCACCTGCGTCACCTCATCGAACTGGGCCTGGGTGGGGTGGACGAAGTCCCAGTGGCAACGCGGGCCCTCGCACGGTCGATCGCGCTTGAAGTTGATCTTTCCCTTGATAAAGCTGCAGCACCACGTGTCGGGGTATCCGTTAAGGGGGCAGTTAGAGCCACCAATGCAGGCACGATGGAGCTGGTGCTCGCAGGGGTGCCCAAAGCTAAATAGCTGCATAGACATGGCGCCGCACGACAAGTAACGTGATCAAGGGAGAAAAGAAAGCAAAACACACAAAAAAAAGGATGAGCAAAGGACAACAAAGTGGACGTTCACGCAGTGTCGCTCCCCACACCACTCCGCGACAGCCTAGCAACAGCGCCCAGCGACCGGTTGCGGCGCGTAATCGTAAAAGGGAGGGAGGTGGCGTACCGCGGCGACCCTGCAGCGCAGAAGCTGTTTCTTTCTTTTCCTCTGCAAAAGATGACAGCCACACAAGGAGAGGAGTGTGAGCTGAAAACAAAAAGTGACGGAGAGAGAGAGATTTTTTTTTTTTGCTGATGGTGTGAAAGAGAGGAGAGACACCACGGCGTTGCGTGCACTGCCTCACACTGTGGTGGTGATGATAATGATAGTGACGCCGCAGCGGGTGCCGTGTCGAGACGTCACGGACACAAAAGGAGAAGCAGCGCAGAGAGAGAGAAAGGGGGATGGTGGTGGGCAATAGCACGCAGAGGGCGACTTCGCTTTTCATCTGTAGAGAACACAAGGCAACATTACGACGTAGGGACGCGGCACGAAGGAAGCTGAAGAAATGGGTGAGTGCGCCACCTTTGTCTTGCACTATTGATATTATTATCCTTTGAGGGAGGACTGTGTTTCGCCCTCCGCAGCAAAGCAGGCCAACGCACCTCGCTGATTTACTCCTCTTCCAGCCGCCCGCGCGCGTATATATATATATGTGTTTTTTTTTATTATTTTCGGTTCCTCTCGTATCCGCTGATTCGCCTGCTCGTCCCTCTTCTCTGTTTTCCTTGTGATTGTTGCCGCTGTGGGAAATGCACAGTGAGGGTAAACCGCAAGAAGAAACCAAACCAAGCAACACCATCAAAGCCCACAGGTAGGAGCGTTGACGGGGACATCGGGGAGTAGGACGGTTGTGAGGGGGAGGTCAGTAGCTTCCGCCGCCACCCAGCAACGACAGTAAAACCAACGCAGTCGCCTCCAGCCCGCAAAGACCGATAACTGCACAGAACTTTTTTTTGCATACAAGGGGGAAAATAAGTACTATAATAATAGAAAACAAAGAGACAGCAGCAACAGTCAGCGAGGTGTGGTGCGAAGAGGGCCACAGAGAGGAGAGTATTGATTGTATTGGGAGGGAAAAGAAGAGAGGGCAAGAGGGGCGTCGCTCTCAAAGGCGGCTATCCCCACCGCAACCACCACCACTCGTGCTCTGGTCCTTTTCGCCCTTGGCTATCTCCACTCCTCTCCCTTTTATGCTTCGCTAAAAATCATAGCACCGCCCGTTCACCTCCCAATCGCCGTAACGAGTGGGATCTGGCTGGGTGCTGCCGATGACACGGCCGGTTTCTTCATCCACAACGTTCGTCGGGATGGCACCCGCCTGCTTGTTGAAGAGCGACTCTGCGGAGCCAAGGGAGGTGGTGAAGCGCTTAATGTCCTCCTTTGACATCCGCTGCGCCTTGAAGTGCTCGTCCGGTTTTCCCAGCACGGCGAGGCGGTGGGCAAGATACTGCTTGTCCTTGATGGCGGAAACAAAGGCGTCTCCCTCTGCGCCAATGAGCAGCGGCACGCAGCGGCGAAGCATCTTTCCTTTTCTTTCTTTTCTTGTTTTTACCTGTTGCTGTCGCTGATCCTCTTGCGGTGAGGCAGCAGGGGAAGCGTGTAGGAAGATATGTATAGCTGTATAGCGAAAGAGCTATATGCGAGGGAGGAGGGGGTTCTGACCTAACGCTGCCAGGTGGGAGTTGCGGCACGGTGTTTACACATCCTGGAGCACGTAGAAGTTTGTAGAACAAGTAAAGGAGAGAAAAGAGGGGGGAAACAGAGACAGTTTGATTTGGGGACGATAAACAAGGCACTTGATGAAGGAAGCCATGTGTCGCAGTGGTTGCTTGTGAAAGAGCCTTGAAAGAAGGTGGAGGAGGTGTTGTGGTTCCCCCTCCACTCTTCACTCACACACATACACACACACACACACACACACAAGCACACACCTTCAAAGCCAAAAGTCTTTTCTCTCTCCCTCTCTACCCAACGAGTCTTTCCAGCGGCGAGTTCCTGTTGTGGCCTGCCATCGTTCCTCGCCCCATCACCCCCTACTGCTTCCCATTCCTCTCTTTCCTCGTCAGGCGGCATAGCACGGCTGCCCCTTCGTTTGCGAGCTTTCCTATTGTTGTTTGTTCGCCTTTAAAAAGGGTAAGGTGGGATTCTTTTTTTTTTTTTCGTCATTGCCTCATATATATATATATATATATGTGCTTTTGCTTAGTCGTGGATGTCATTCACAGTAGTGGTACGTGTTGCGTCCAGTCCAACACGCAGTGCACCAACGCGCCCCACCACCGGCACAGAAAAAAGAGAAAGAAGGTGTAAAAGCCCTTCTTTAAGCAAAAAAAAAGAAGCCGGTGGACTTCACCTGCCAGATACCTCTTCACACGCTATGACGACGACGCCTTGCCCTCCGACACCTCCAGCAACTCCACCGCCACACTGCTCCCTGCTGTCAAGTGGGTGCGCGTCGCCTGTGCGATGATGGCGGCCGCCATCACCCGTCCATCCCGCAGCCCTGCCAGCAGCATCGACGGGCTGAACACCACATCCTCTACTGCACTGCGACTGTGTACCTGCGGGGCCACCTGCACACACGTGGCGTCCCGCAGCACCGACTCTTGCGGTAGGCGCTTCAAGAACTCCGTCCCCATGGCCGGCGCCGGCACCTCCGTTGCTGCACGGCTCGTCGCGCTGACGGGTGTAGAGAGCGGCACCGCGGTGGACCTTCCTTTCCCCATTGTGGTCCACGACGTCTGTGTGGTGCTCGCTGTGGCGGCAGGTGGGTAGTAGACAAACACGTCCTCGCCCTCCTCTGTCGTCCGTCGCTCCGCCTCCTGCATCGCGGCACTGATGTGGCGCAGGTGCAACAGCAGCACAAGCCCCTTCGACGTCCCAAACGCCACCAGAGGATCGTAGGCGCTCTTCGCGAGGCAGGTAACATACACCGCAGCACTGTCCACGCTGCCAGGGGCGGCAGCAGCAGCGGTGTTCGCAATGATACCCGCAACTGCACTCCCCGCAGCGCCATCTGCGGATGACGGCCCCAGCAGCGTGCTCAACACAGACGTCACCGTCGTCGTCGCGAGCACAGCCAGTCGTCCTGTGGGCACGCAATAGGTCGCCATCAGCCCCTCCGACGACGCCATCAGCACCGCACAGAGCGGTGTCAGATACACGGCGTACGACGGCACAAATGGAAGGGCACAGCGCGCTGTCACCGCCCCGTCATCCAGCGTGGTGTCTAGTATCACCACCTCGCCCACCAACTCGCCGCTATCCCCCGTCGACATCGTGGCCCGCACACCAGGCAGCACCTGTGGGGTGATGGGTGGCATCGCAAAGAAAGAGCTCAGGGTGGTGGGGTGCCCAGCTGCCACAGCTCCGTTCACGCGCACGCGCGGGTGGGGGTGCGGCTCGCGTGTCACCCCCACCACGGCCATCAGCGAGCTGCGGTCGCCGCAGAAGGTGCAGGCGCGGATGCCGTACGGGGCGAAGATCTGTGGGAAGGTGAAGGCCGGGGGGCTTTCCACCGCAGCGGCAGCAAAGCGCCATCCCGCCACGGAGCCGTCCGACAGCCCCACGGCGATGATGTAGCCATTCGGAGAAAACGCCACCGGTGTGACGGCGTGCCGCTCCATCCGCTGCCCCGACCCTGCCGCGCTGGACGGGTACGACAGCATGGCAGAGGCAGCACCGCCACCAGCAGACGTGGATGCCCCCGGCAGCGACGATCCGCTAGACGGTCCCATACCCCACGCTGCCCACGCACTGGGCGGAGTTGGAGTGGCACGGATGCCGCCCCCGGCAGCAGCAGCAGAGGTGCCACTGCCACTGCCTCCCCCAGCTGTGCCGTTCTGACCGTGACGAATCGCGCAGCAGAAACTCGCAAGACACTCCTGCGAGGCGTAGGGGTACAAATCGAGATGCCCGTCGCGGTGCCGGGCGATAAAGAAGGGCAGGTGTGGGTGACTCGACGGCATCGCGTTGGCGGCGACGGCGCACCGCGGACGGCCCTCCAGTACCGCCTTCGCGGCCAGCGCAGCGACAACGGCCGGGGTGTGGGTGCCCTCACTGTGCTCCGCTGCAAGTCGCAGTCGCTCCTGCTGCGCCGTCAGCCCCAGTGTGAAGGCCGCCGTCGCGAGGTTACGCTCCGTCGATCGGCTCCACAGCGCCTCCTCGTTGTCGCCGGCAAGGAGTTCACGGAAGCCGTGACCCACCGACGTGCCGGCTTCCGTCGTGCACACGACACTATCGCAGCTGGAGAGGTCGAACTGCACCCCGGTGACAGGGTGGCTGTGCTGGGTTAGGATGAGGCGATCCGTCAGCAGAGGGTGTTGGCCGTTGGTGCGACCCATATCCAATGTGATGCCCAGTAACAGCCTGCGGAGCAGCGCATGGGTGTGGTGGCGACGCATCCACGCCAGCTGCAGGAAGGACAGCGCAGGGCAGTACACCTCCTCCGCTGCATCCTTCCCCGCGGGTGTGTGACGCGGACTCTCAGCCGACGTTTGTGGCTTCCCAGAGGGAAACGTTGTCGCTGCCCGCGCTAGCGAAGAGCCCGGGATCTCCGGGGCAAAGAGCTGGGCAGTGTGACTGCGCTGCAACAGCGCCGGGCAGTCGTTCAGCGGCCGCAGCATACCCTCCAGCAACTTCCGCGCAGAGCTGTGCGACGCCGTCGACCTTCGCAGAAGTCGAAGCGCAGCGCGTGTCGGCGCAGCCAGCTGACGGCACTGCGTCAGTGCATGCGAGGGCAGCGTCCAGTAAAGTTCCAGTTGTGTCGTGCACAGCTCCAGCAGCATCACGGTGTTCTCCTCCAGCCAGGTCGTAGTAGCAGACACGGCGTGTCCCCCGCTTCCGCTGCGAATGTCTTCGTTGGTGAAGGAATGCGACGCCACACTCAGCTGGCTAGTGGAGTCGGTCTTTGGTTCTCGCGCAGCTCCTCCTGTGGTGCCCGACGTGGCAGCAATGGCAGCAATAGCAGCCGCCTCTGTCACACCCTGTGGGCTGGCCAGCAGCGTCACAAGCACCGCCCGCATGCGCAGCACGTCGACACGCACTTCGAGAAACACGCCGTTCGGGTCCGTCAACGGGCCTGGTGCGCAACGTGGCAGCGCGGTGTAGAGCCGCAGCATCGTCTCCTCTGACAGCGCACCCCACTGCGCCGTGACATCCAGCAGCATCACTGCGAGTAAAATGCGACGTTGGATCAGCATCGCCTGCGCCGGTGGCGGGAGAGGGTCGGAGTAGAGCACCCCTGCGTCCAACGCGCGCTTTGTGGTGGGGGTGTGAACGGCCGCCTGCAGCTCGGCCCGCGCCAGTTGCCGGAGGTGCTCCAACAGGCGAAGCTGCAGCTGCGATTGGCAGCACGACAGCAGCAAAGACACCTGTGCCGCCTCGGTGACAACGGAGGCGTCGTCACCTCTCGCACCGCCGCCGCCGCTGATCAGCAACTCCTCGTCATCAGCTCCTTCCAGCGCGTTCGAGTCACCATCCACGCCGTCGAAGGGGTACGTAGGCCGACGCCCACCGTCTGGCGCGCCAGCGGCCGAAGCCGCGTTCTGCGATCCGGCTTTCTCCGCAGCTGCAGCAGCCACAAGAGCCTCAAACATGTTCTGATGCACAAGGTCACCGCGGTCGTTGGTGCTGCCTTCGTCATCATCCTTGTCAGTGTCCCCATCCACTGCGTTGCGGGGGTTATTATCGTGCGTACGACGACTGCGTGCCGTGCTGCCCTGCCGCTCCTCCTCAGCCTCACAGGCCTCCTTGTAAAGGCGCATGATGTGCCGACCGAGTAGCATGAAGAAGGCGACGAGCGGCAGATGGAGTGGGGACGGTCGGCCGGATAAAAACGAGGGTGCAGCCGCAGGCGCTGGTGTCGATGCCGAATTCGTAGTCCAAGAGGCAGAGGAGGATCCTGACGCGGTGCCGCACGAGCCGGCTACCCGAGCGAACAGACCATGCAGAAGCCCAGCCTGCTCCGCCGCCTCGAGGACGCCTTCGGTGGAAACCGGGATGCGCTGCAGACACAGCAAGACGAGGTAGTTCGCCTCCCGCAGCGCAACCTTGCCGAGCAAGAGATGCAGGAGGGGGATGCACAGCGAGTACCATCCATCCGCCGCACACTTCATCGGTTCCCGAATGCTGCCGTTCAGCACAGGCCGACCCGCACTGGGTGCGCCAGTGGCGGTGGTAGTGCTGGTGCTGGTGCTGGTGTTTGTGGGCTGCTGCTCCAGCAACGGCGGCAGCTCTTCCGCCTGGGCGCTCAAAGTCGCCACGTCCCTTGGCACACCAGCGGTGGAGGCAGACGATGGGGCCGCGACCGTCTCGGCAGCTTGCCCGCCTGGCATATCCGAGATCAGCCGACGAAACAGCTGCGCCAGCAAGTGCTGAAAGGGTTCGTAGGAGCTGCCCGCAGGAGCAGACGAGCTGGAGGACGTGGACGTCGTGGTGGTGAGAAAGGCGGTAGCATCCGCGTAGGGCACCTCCGCACTGTCCGACAGCGTCGCACTCGAGGTAGACATAAACGATGACGCCGCAGTGAAGCAGAGCAGCATCCGTCGCAGCACATCTTCATAAGAACCGGAGACGGTCGTGGTGGCGGCCAGGGTGGTCGCCGGCGTGGCAACGTTGGCGTCGAAGACGGCCCCACTGCGGAGGTAGGCGTACTGAATCTCCGCCTGTACCGCTGCAACCGCGTCACTGTCCAGTACAAACGTGTCTTCACCCAACGCTGCGGTTTCGTCAGCCACCCCTGCCTCACCCTGTGTTAAGCCCGCGCCATTCCCACTATTACCGTCATCATCATCGTCGCTGTCGAAGCCGCGGAAGGTCAGCGTGCCAGTGTTGAAGTCTGCCGCCATCTTCGGTGGTGCAGGTGCTCGTCGAGTGGGACCACCACGCAGGCCCAAGCCAGATGACAAGCCCTCGCTCTCGGAGTTCGCCATCAGCCCGTTGCGTCGCGCAGAGGCCTCGACGCGCAGTCCACGCAGCAGCCTCTCCGCGTCGCGGTAATGTAAATAGCCGCTGAGGTTAAGTCGGTGCGCCAGGCAGTATCGACCGAGACGCAGGAGACAAACCACCTCTCGCGCTGGCGACAGGAAGAGGTTGCCCCGGTAGGCGAGAGCAGCGACACCGTCACGGGCGTAGCGCAGTGCACAGAGGGCCTCCGGGTGGGCGGTGGGGTGTGCGGCAATTCGCTGAAGGGCCGCGATCCGTCGCTGCACCGTCACCGCTGGCGACGTCTGCGGGGTGACGTCCATCCAACTCAAACACGCCGTCTCCCACATATCCAGCGGACCGCAGGCGTCGACCTCGATGGTGCGCTGACTTACGTACCACTGCAACAGTGTTTCTGGTTGCCCTGCACCAGCAGCGGTGATAGTGATGTTGCTTGAGTCAGCTCCTGCCTGGTTTTCCGTCAACGGCGTCGGCACCTCCTCTGTAACCTCTCCGGCGGCTCGCAAGACAAACAGCGCAATAAATGGATCGCGGCAGCGCTGCAGCAGCACCTGCACCGCACTTCGCACATCGCCGGCGAGCAGAAAGAAGGCTGCCCCGTACTGCGGCATGTTTTTGCTGATGGCCGCATACGCGTTGGCTGAGGCGGCAGCGCGGTGGTGTTCGTCATGCGCAAAGTCGCGGCTGAAGAAGGCGTAGAGGCGGGGATTGTTCTGCGCCTTGGCCAGCGCCGCGAGTGTCCCGACTTTGCGCGCCGTGCAGTACATGAGTGCGCACGCCGTAAGGTCCTTAGTGCATTGGTACTGGTGCCGTGCCACACGATCTGCCATCGCACGCAGGTCCACCGCCGACCGCACCCAGAAGGCAGCGCCGGACTGCTCCACCTGCTCCCACGTGATCTCGCCTGTCCCGAGATGCGCAGTGCCGCCACCACCGCTGCTGCCGCCGTCGAGATACATGGCGCTCGTCTTGTCAAAGAGCAACGACACCAGCGTGGACTGCGAGTCGGACATCGCAGCCCAGAGATAGGCGGCGGTCGACACAGTGCGTGTGGCAGTGCGACCCACCTCGAAGTAGAGCACGGAGTTGACCGGCACACCGGGTATGGCAGCAGCGGCGGCACCCCCCGCACCGGCGATGTCGATGTTCGGTAGCCGCAGGCGCCGCCCGAGGCTCATGAGACGCGCGAAGAAGAGATAGCGGGCGGCGGCCTCGTCGACGCTGCGGCTGAGTGGCAGCGTGTCACGTAGCGCCTGCAGGATGCAGAGCAAAGTGAGCTGCTCCTGACTCGAGAGGCCAGTGAGCGTCACCTGCGGCAGCAGTTCGGTGAGCTCGGCGAAGAGGTGGCCGCACGTCGCCGTGAGGTCGTACAGGTGGTGCGCAGCGCAGGAGACAGTCGAAGAAGCAGAAGTCACGTTGCCTGTTGTGGTTGCTGCTCCAGCACTAACGGAGGAAACGGCCTCGACATCGTCAGCCAGCGCCTCCGCAGAGAGCCGCGGCGGCGTTACGCGGAACAGCACGTCGTCGTACTGCACCACCTGCGGGCGGTCGTGGAACCCGCGGGAGACAGCCGAGACGCAGAGACGCCGCGCGAGCTCATCGGGAGGCTGCGAAAACACCAACGTGAACGCCTCCGCGGGATCTTTATCGGTGCTGCTCGCTGCCAGCGGCCGCGATGTGGCCAGCGTAGTTTTGACCGCACTCAGCACAAGGGTGAGGACCTTTGCGAGCACCGACCAACGCGCCATGCCGATCAGCTGCATGATGGCGTCTGGGTGGTACTGCGGTATCCCGGCGAGGACGGCTGGTTTCGCCCCACCTGCAGCGTCGTCGCCGCTGCTGGCGCTGTAGTGCCTTATCGCGCCACTTGTCGGTTGCTCGCCATCACCGCCGCTGCGCAGCGGCATCTGACGCAGGTGAATGAACGTGTTGTCGGCCGTGGCGTAGAGGACAGGACGGGTGGCAGTGCGGCTGCTGGTGAGCTTCGCTGCTGCGGAAAGCCCCGCCACGTTCTCCTCCCACGCCCCGGCCACCTCGATGGTGGTCACGGCGGTAACGGCGGCCACCTCACCCGTCGCGCAAGTTCCTGTGTGAATGCATGGTGGACACCAGGTCGGATCCTGCAGGTAGGCGTAACCGTTCACCGACTCCTCCTCCCGCGTTCCATGCGGGCTAGAAGCGGCGGCCCCGCACGGACCTGTTTGAGCAGTTCTGTCGGTGCTGCTGCCGCCAGGGAAGCACCGCAGCCAGCGCTCAAACCGAAGTCCCTGCCCCTCCGCCGCACGCGTCATCTCTGCTGGCGCGTTGGTCGTGATGGAGCTGCGCAGCACCACCACCTCACCGCTGGTGCTGAGGTAGAAGGCCTGCACCCCAGCCAGCGTTGCCTCCAGCGCAAAGGCAGAGGACGGCGGCGAGCCCGCAGTCTTCGCTAAGGCGCGGTCTGGTGTCGGCGCCCCTTTAGTGGACGAGTTCGCTGCCAGCGATTGCACAGCAGGACAGCCATACAAGTAGAGAACACCTTGTGCGCGGATGTTCGACACGGCCACAGACAGAGGCTGTGGCTTTACGCAGTGCAGGGGAGACGGGGAATACGTGGGCCGACAAAGCACACCAATCACAACGTCGTTGTTCACCTGCAGCGTGCCCTTCACCTCCTCCACCACCATAGACGCCTCGCTGGGTGAGTGGCCCACACCCTCTGGAAGAGGGAGGTACTGCAGGGCTGTGAGTCCGGTCGATGTCGCCTCCTTTCCCTCCGGCGCTAGCGGACTGCGCACACGGACGTAGGGGTGAGCAACGGTTTCTGTGGTCCCGCCGCTCGGCACAACCACGTCGCACTGAATGGTCTTCCTCTCCCGCAATCTAGCACCGATGCGACGACACAGTCGATAGGCAGCGCAGATGGCTTGGGCATCAGCTGACACATCGGTCGGAAAAGTGCTTACCGACGGGCATCGTGGCCACCACCGTTGCTGCAAGACACCAGGCAGAAAGACGTAGTCCGCGGCGACCGGGACAAAGGGCACCTGCGAGCTACCCGCGGCCACCAGCTTGTGAACGGGTGCGAACGTTTCCAAACACGGAGGCCGGATACGCACGAGCGCGACAGGAGGAGGAGGAGCAGCAGCAGCAACGCAGCTGCCACCATCCTCGTCTGCGCTGCATGCGGTGGTGTGATTACTGGGGACGGTGAGGAGGAGGACCACCTCGCCACGCTCCGTCAAGCATCCGCTGCTGAGAGCAGAGGGAGCGAGGAACGCAGTGGGCAGAACCTGCGGTGCCGTCTTCGCGGGTGTGGTAAGCAAAGCCGATGATGGAGGTTGTGTATGCTGGGTGGCTGGAACTTCATCTGCCGCTTTCTTCTCCAGTGGCCCGTACTTGGCGATCAGCTGTGCCATCAACTTTCCGGCGTCCTGTTGGGTGGCCTTCAACAGGGCAGGTATAAACTTCACCTTTTCCGGGCATTTGTCTTTGATGAAGTGCGCCACATCATCCTCGGATACCGCAGAAGCTGCACTGGCATCCGTCTCCGTCAGCGCCGCGTTGTTACCTGCCAAAGCAACGGACGGCGCACCAAAACACCCGCTCTCGGATTTGTGGGCGGCATCGGACGCTGCTTGCCGCTGCGCGAGCTCGGTGGCGGCGCCCGCATCCGTCACACCTGCAACGTCGATCTCGGACAGCGGGGCGATGGTTAACACCCGTGCCTGCAAGCCGGACGGCTCCACCTGAAACAACACCACTCCCCACACCGCCCGCGCAGGAATTGCGGAGGCGACGGCCCCTGGCGAAGCCGTCGCTTCCCAGCTTGTCGAACGTGAGTGGAACGCAGAGGCCATCGAAAAAGCGGCGGAGGAAGAGGAGCGGGGCGTCTTCGACGACTGTGCATGCCGCCACACGTCCACCTCACCTTCCTCCAAAAAAGATGGCGATGCCGTGAGGAGGCGCCGTGGCTTGCCCACTGGTGGCGAGCTGGGAGGGGGGAAGTCGAGCAGACCCACCAACAACATGGTGGTCGTGCCAACGGCTGCCTGCGACAGCACACCGTCCGCGACGTCATCGGCCGTCAGCTCCGGGATGGAAGAGATGGGTCGCAGAGAGAGCAGCGACGCATGGCCGAGAGCGAGGTACGACTCCACGCGGAACAGCGCCGCGGAGAGGTCAACCATGACCGACAACAGCACGCCACTCGTAAAGCGCAAGACGAGACGGTAGCGGCGAGAGGCGTTCAGCAGCACCTCCACCGCCTGTGGCTGCTTGCCGGTGTGGTGGCCTAGCTCGATCGGTCGTGTACGCCATGTCGGCAACACCGTGACACGCACCAACGAACCGTACAAATGCAGCAACGGCTGCAGTAACTTCGTGCACGCCAACCCCACCGCTCGCTGCTTCGCGAAGCTCGCGTGCTTCTGCCGCCCGAAGGAGTAGCTCGAGGTACGCACCGTCCCATCCCCCTCCACGTGTAGAAATTCCATGCGGCTCCCCATCGAATTCGCCTCGGCAGAGCGGGAGAAATTCGGCACGAGGCTCGTGTGCATCTCCGCAACAGGGGGCGGTGGCGCCCCGCCCCAGGTTGTCGTGGCCGTGGGACTGACGGGCAGAGCCGAGTGATCCGATGCACTTGGTACTGCGGCTTCCTGTTGCTGCTGGTCGCACGCAGAGGTTGCGGTGTTGGTGGGCATCAAGGTAGCGGTGTTACCGGCACAAGGTGAAGGCCCGGAAGAGGGAGAAGTGGAGGTGTAGGTCAAGGCGATCACACCCGCCGGTACGAGCTGCACGAGCTTCTCCGAAGTGTTGCGAGCACGCTCGGCGGCAGCGCCGCCCCCCGTGACACCTCCGCCGTCCATCACACGGTCGCCGTCGTAGCCGCCACGGCAAAGTCCCCAGCCGCCGTCTGCGTGCTCCTCCATGACGTTGGTGTAACGACGCGTTGTGGAGAGGGACTGCACGGTGTACAGCATCATGTAGGCTGCCTCTTCACTCGGATGCGAGCAGGTGACACACAACAGCGTGTGCGAGGAGACGCGGTGCCAGCGCATGTCGGTGATGTGGTAAATTCCAACGGAGGCCGTGAGGCCCTGCCTCGCCAGGGTGATGAAGGCCTGCCGCGACGTTCCACCCGCTGCCTTGCCACCTGACGGTGCGGGCAAAAAGTTGGAGGAGACGCCATTCCCACCAGGGAACACAGGCGCTGACATGGGGTGATTTGTCGGTGAGAACGCTGGCGTCGGGACAACGCTGGAGCTGTGGCTGTCGCTCAGCATCCCGCGCACTGCACCGGCGGTGGCGGGGTTGGCCATGGAGAAAGAGGTGGCGGTGGAGAACGCGGTGCTGGCGCGGCCGCCGTCGTCGTCGCCTGGCAACCCGGCGCTGCTGTCTTGCCCATCCCCAGCTAAAATGCGCGAGGGGAAGACGACCACGGCGGAGTGGCCGAGGGCGAGGGCGATGTGGTGGTGAACGCGGCACACCGCAAGGCTGCGGTAGGCGCCAAGGCAGCGCCACACAACACGGTCGGCCACACGCGAGGTGGTGGCTGCTGCTGTTGTACTCGTGGTGCCTGTCGGACTACCTGCACCGTAAAGGTTGCGCGGGGATGCGGCTTCAGAGCTGCTGTTTCCCAAGAGAATGAGAACGGTCTCAGACTCCAGCACCACGCACAACGCGTCTTCGGTGACGAACTCCATCGCGCGCACCGCGGATGCCCGCGCAGGAACGGCGACGCGGACGGGGGCCGTATATACCGGTTTGCCGCTCCTGGTGCTTTCGGTGTTGGCACCCGCCGAGCCAGGCACCATCACCCTGGCTGAGCTGGAATAGACGGTGGCCGTGCGATGCGACGACGATGCTACGGCACCAGCGGCAAGGCCGGGGGACGTTGACGACGGCGCTGGAGAGGAGTCAAGGCGGAACTCCACCCGTCGCCAGCGCAGACGCCCCGTCACCCCGGAACGCCTCTCCAGGTGCCCCTCCACTCGTGCTGGACTACTGACCGCAGGTGACGAGCTCCCCGTGGTTTTGGTACTGCCGCTAACCTTCAGCAGAGATCCTACCGGTGCCTGGAATGCATTGCCGCGGCGCTGCCCGGATGCGTTGTGGCTCGCCGGGCTGCCTGGGACGCGGACAGATGTAGCCGGCGAGCCAGGGCCAAAGACGTCGTCCTCGCCGTCGCGGTCGGCTGTGCGCCAGAAGGAAGGCGACCTGGTATCCCGCCATAGCAGCCCGGCATCGTCGAACTCAAACACGAAAATGCCCACGGTGGTCGCAACTGCGAGGCGCAGCACGTCGTCGGTGAAGCGGCAGATGCTGACGACGTAGACACACGGCGCCCTCCACGCAGGAGCACACGCGGTGCCCACGGTGCTGCGTTGTGTGTTCGTGCCTGACCCACTCTGATACGACCTAATGTGCTGCCCTGGAGGAGGAGGAGATGATGCGTGGTCGAACAAAGGTCCACTCTGCGCCACCACGCTGCCGTTCTTGAGCATTAAGAGACGATCGCCTCCGGTGATGAGAGCGGTGTACAAGTCCCCTTTGTGGTTCATGTAGTGAGTGTCATGCGTGCATTCCTGCGCAAAGAGTGCGCGAGCTGCGGTGTGCGGAATACACGGCGCTGCAGCCGGCATTGTTTCCCGCCTTTCCACTTTTTTTCGACTGGATGCTCCCTTCGCTAAGGAAAGAAAGAAGCACCGACCACCACGAAACGAAACAAACAAAGAAAATTCGATACAGTGAAAACCACGACGCAGGCGTCAAACAAAAACACAAATAAAGGAGGTGGCAAAAAGCAGTAGCCGCAATCCACAGGGCGCGCACAAGCGAGAAGGCCTTCACCTCACTGCTTGGCACAACGCAACACCCCAGAAAGCACAGCACTCAGACGCAGCTCGGCGCCGAAGAGAACGAAAGAAGGAAAGAAAAACAGTAGCGAGTACAGGACGAGAAGAAAAAGGAAGGAGGACAGCTACTTTGCTGTGTGCGGGCGTTGTGCTTGCTGGTCGCTAGCGCAGCGAGCGTGACAAGCGTGAGGAGGCAAGTACTTATAGGCAGAAAAAAGTGGTATGCAGCACCAGAGAAGCAACGGGAACACACGAAGAGACAAACAAGAAAGCGCTTCGAGCACGACGGAGACAATGCGCAGCGTATAAGTAGGTGTCGAAGCTGTGAGTAGTAGTGGTGGTGATAAGGGTTGCTGTTGATGTGCTTCGCCAACAAGGAAGGCCGAGAAGGAGGAAAGCAAAAAGGAGAGCGAGAAGAGAAGAGTACCGTAGGAAAAAACGCGGTATAAAAAACCACACATTCTCGAGATTGGGCTTTTTTTTTTTGCTCTGGCTTTGCAGAGCCGCCTTCTGCAGTGCACTCCGCAGCACTGCGCTGCTAATAGCATCCTGACCCACATCATCGCGGAGGTACGTCGAAAGTTCTGTATTCCTCGCAGCGCAGAACACACAGACACAGTGGTCTCCGCCATCAACCTCAATTTCCCAGCACTGCCTCCGTAAACACCACCAAACCTCCAGCTGCGCATAGCAGTGTTAAGAATAGACATTTAAAAAGGAATCTTGTGATTGATAGAAGGTACAGCCACATTGCTGCTGCTGCTGTTGTTGTTTATGTTGATGCTGTCGTTATTCTCGCAGATACGCCTGTCCCCCTCCCTTTGTGTGTTCACGTGGGTTGAGACGGAACGCACCGCCACCGTCTGTGCCGTCACTCCTCCCCCCTCACCGTCGCGCGCGATTCCTCTTCCCTACGAGAACCACCTCTAGCGGGCGTTCTGATAAACAGCAGACGCAGCGATTCCCTCGATCCACTTCTCCAACGCCTCTTCTGCAGGGCAGCTGGCAACCTCCCTTGCAGCTCCCGCCTTCTCTCCCGCCGTGTGCGGGCCCACAAAGGATGCTTCCGTGACTAGCACCTCTCCTACGCCGACGTCCCGCGTACGCAGCAGCAACCGATGCGTCGCGCCAACGTCAACCCACGCAGAGCAAAGCTCGTACGATCCAACGAGCGAAGCCGCCGTCGCATGCCCCGACGCTGCTGCACTAATCACCTTCTGCTTCTGCCGCTTTCGCACCACCATCACGCCAGGCTGACGTGGATGCTGACTCGGCTGACCAACGTTGTTCAGATTCTTGCTGTTGGTGTCGTACATGTACTCCGTGAGGGCGTCTTCGAGGTAGCTGGCGGCGCTGCGTCCATCGCCGACTAGCGTCCACACAGCCCCAACCTGCGTAACAGCACAGACCCTTTCTACGGGGGAAAGCGCAGCAGACACGTTCAGGTCATCACCCTGGACCCACGCTGCGATGGAGCCCAGCGAGCTGAAGGACTTGGCAGGAACAGGAGCGAGCCGCACGTTGGCATACCGCACATCTCCCGCAGGAACGTGAACCACTAGCCTCCCTGACCGAGCACAAACGCCACTTACCGCTGCTCGACCTGCGTCACATGGCAGCCACAACGACGGAACGTACGAGGCGAGTCGGTAGGCGCTACTCAACGTGGCTGCCCACGCAACAGCGGAACCGTCATCATGCGACGGTTGTAGTACGCTGCTGTCCTTGTCACTTTTCTGGACCTCTGTTTGCGTACGATAGCTGCTTTCGTCGCCACGCAAAGTGACAGGGGCACGCGTGCACACCACTACCGCGTGGCGGCTTTGAACGCGTGGTGCGTGGAGCTGCAATACGTACGCCTCACCCACGTTCACCTTGCCATCTGTCTCGCCTTCGCTTTGCTGTCGTCTTCCGAGGTGCCGTACTGGTTTGCCGCAACACTCTTCTGAGCTGTCTATCACAAGCCGCAGAAGGTAGGTGGAGCAGCGTGGTGCGATGGGCGGCTTCCCGCCGTGGGCTGCCACATAGAGCATTGCCCGCTCTGCCGATGTCAGAAGGGGGTCATCCATTTCGAGCTGCTGCCGCTCCGCCTCTTCAACAGCAGCGCTTAGCTCCGTAACACCGGGAAGCAGTGTGGTGCACAGCTTTTGTAGTTTCCACCCTTTCAGCGACCGCGCGCCTATCGTACGCTCCTCCTCTCTCTTCATGTCGCACTTTTGGTTCTCCGCCATGGACTGTGCAACATGCCTTTCCCAGGCTTGCTCAACCGAGGCAAAGCTGTACAGCGACGTGGGAGTGGCAAGGGTGTCAAGCGGGAGAGTTGCTACGGCGAGCTCCACCGTGTTATGCGACGTTCCGCTCGCTTCTTGGTCACCTCCTGGTGGACATGGGACAGTGGCAGCCACGGACAACCCTTCCCATTGTAGACGCAGTTCATCTTGTAGGAGGTGGCAAAGCGCCGACGCGGTTGGTGCCTTTGCATCTGCGTTTTCCTCTACTCCATCGCAGAGATGACTATCTACCGTAATCACACCACCCTGAAGGTTGAACCATGTATGCAGTCCGTCCAAATGCAGAGTTGCACTGTTGTGTGTCGCACGCGTTCGAAGGAGAATCTGCACAAACGCCCTGGCTGTGGCGCTGTAGAGGCTGGTACACCACAGGGAGCTCATGTGAGAAGACCGCAAGTCTGCCAAGATAAGTGGCGTGCACGGCTCGTGCAGCTGAGGAGCGAGGCAAGAATTGCTAGAAGCAGCCACCACCGTATTTGATGGAGCGTTTGTCGAGGATACCGCTACCGCGGAAGCCGCTGCGCTATGTGTAAAGCAGCGAAAGGCGTCTAGTTTCAACGCGGGGGTGTGGTACTGCCGCTTCAGATCAGCAAAGATGCGCTGCACTGCGTCGTCAAGCAAAGGCTTTGTCTTACGCCTAGCGCGCACCCAGACGGCCTCTATCAGAATGTGAAAGAACGGGAAAAGGGCGTCATACAGGGAGGTGGACGGTGTCACGCCATCGCCCGCGGCTGCCGCACCATCGCGGTTCAAAGGCTCGTCGGGTCCTGATTCGACCTCGACAACCCACACTTCATTGATTTCACGGTCATTCGTATTAGACGCAGTCCCGGCTACCCCTCCTCCTTCTCCTTTTCGAGTCTCTTCCTCGCTGCAGATACATCGCAGCAGAATACGTCGCATATGCTCTGCATCCCATGACAAAACCCCCGCCGCCGCACCTTCGTGCAGTGATGCACGCGGCACAAAAAGCTCGGTAAGGTAAAGTGTGCTGCCCTCGTCTTCCCCGCTCATACACTCGAAGCGGGCGGTGTTGCTGGAGCTGCCTATGGGTAAGCGGTCACCATCGTGAGCCGCAACTGCTGTGCTACGTTCACCGAACTTCGAACCTACGCTTTCTGCTCTGTCCGCAGCTGCGGTGAGGGAGTGCACGACGTAATGTGATGCGAGGTCATATGTCCACCCACGCGGTGCAAGGAGGGAACCAGTGGAAAACCCCGGGGCTCGTCGCTGGCAGAGCTCTATCATTTGTTGCTGATGCCTTGGGAATGGAAAAAAGTGTTGAGAGATGAGGGAGATGCCTCTTTTTTCCTCTTGAGGCGGCATTCCGTGAAGACAGTGTCGACGTAAAAACGTATATTGGTGAAAGACACCATCATCAACGTTCAAGATGAAGAGAAAGGTGATGATCGTAGTGGCAACAGGATCCTTTTTTCCGCTTCTTCTACGCAACAGTCATTAATCCACCTCCTAATGCGGAAATCAAAAAGGTTAGGGCGGGACGATGTTCAGCCCGAGCCTCTCACTCTCACAACGCGATGCATCAGCGCACAGATCGCATTGACGTCGCGCGCCACCTACCTAACTCACGAAGGAGCAGCCTCGCTCACATAAACTCCCTACAAAGCCAGCGCCATCATCGCCACTGCGTCTTCTTACCCCCCCCCGTCTTGTTCTCTTTTTGAGGGGCTTATTGACTCGCCCCATCAGAGAAAAAACAGATGCTTAACTCTGCAGCGGACGAATAAGTCAATGTGAACGCAAGAGAAAGCAAAGAAAGAAAAAAAAACGGCAAAGAAGTCGAAAAGACCCAACAACAAAAAAAAAGCTGTGGAAGAAAAGAGCAGCGCGGTAAAGAGAGGGGGGAGGAAAGAGCCTCGTCGCCTCTCTGCGGTCAACGGTGGTGGTGCCCACTCCTGCAAGAAAAAAAAAAGGAAAAAAAGAGCGAGAGAGGGGGAAAGGGGGTGAGTCGAAGGTGCAGGGCAATGCTCACGGATGATGCACGCCCACCCTTGTGGCAATACCTACGAGGCACACGCACCTCATCTCCCACGAAAAAGCCCCAGCGATTCGCACAGCACCATAAACTCGCGCAGACAAAAGGGAAAAAAAGAAGGGAGACGCCCAGGTACGTAACGAGTGGAAAAAACGGCTCTGTTCTGTAGCACCACCTGCATCGTCGACCAGACTTCCCGCTCCTCCGCCATGTCTGCAACCCTCCCTAGCTGTCTCCCTCGGGATGGGGGTGTCCTTAAACACCTAGATTTATTCGTATCGGCAAGTTCGCCAACAAAAACCCCACCATCACGAGAATCGCCCCGGCAATGTACAGCCCATTGAAGTGTGCATGCTTAAAGATGGCATCCACAACCATAGCAAGCGGCGTCGTCAGCGACAAGCCCAACGTGGCTACCACAGGTGACGTCAAGACCACGCTGCGCGCCCACAGCACGTCGCTGAGATTGGTGCCGATTAAAGCGTTCAGCAACAGCGGCCAAAATTGACGCCAACTGGGCCATGCGAACGGCTCCACCCCTGAGACACCTAAAATCAGCAGCCCCGGCCACAGAAAGAGAAAGTTCAGCACCCCTACCGCCCCAAACACCATCCCCATGGCAAAACGCTCGTCTTCTGGAAGGTGCCACTTCAGAACAGAAGTGTAAGCCGCGTAGAAGAAGGCGGAGAGGAGCGCCACGACGTCACCGCCCACGGTGTTGTGTCCACTGGAGGAGTTCTTATCAGCCAGGCCGACCATGATGGAGCCGCTCACGCACAGAGCTACCGCCACAATGCGATGAATCCCAACCTTCTGGCGCAGCAGGATGTAGGACAGGGCCAGTGTCCAGATGGACGAGGTGGAGCTGAGAATCGTGTTGGATGCAACGGAGGTGATCGAGAGAGAGAGGTTGAAGAGATAGTTAGCCAGAAACCACAGCGGGCAGAAGTACAGCCCACAGGTCCATATACGGCGGAGCGAGTAGCGCAGGACGCGTTGTCGACGCGCTCGCTGGTGATACCGACGCCGGTGTGGCACCCCTAGCGAATCGTGCTGCAGCAGCGCTGATGAAATGATGGTGGCGCGCCGCGTTGCATCCCATGGCTGCGCAGCAGCGTTCTGCTCCGCACCTTGCGACCTACTATCAGCTGTCTCCGCAGCTTCACCGCCCTCATCGCCGTCGTCGGTCAGCATCACGCTCACCACCTCCTCCCGTGCGCTGGAGGCGAAGGAGGTGGGGAGGGAGTAGTCACGACACTCGTCCTCCATGCGCACCTGCGTCGCGATGATGGTGCCACTGGTGTTCCCTAAGTCGCTCTCTATGTCTACATCATCGTTATCGCCCAGCACGCTGCCCTGACCACCCTCGCGCCCAGCGGATACTTCGTTTGTGGGGAAGGGCCCGCGTGGCACACTGGGCAGCGTCACCACCCCCACTGACCGCGTCAAACTCGCTTCATACGGCTGGAGAGGAGGCGAGAAGGATCCAGGGCGGAGGGCACCCAACGTGCCAGGCCGTCTTTCCTGCAGCACACTACAGTTGGCGACGGCGCAGGAGAGGGTGAGGTTCACCGACGCGTTGCGGTCCTCAGACAAAGGCAACGGCAGAACGACTCGCCGTGTCACGCCACGCGCATCCGCAGCATTTCCGTCAACCACCTGTAAAGCAACCTCCTCCTCATACTCCCCGTTCCCCTGCGGCTTCGCTTCGAGTCGGGCGTCCTCCACGCAGATTGGCTGGTTTCTCGACTCCTCATCCCATGGCGTGCGGCGCCACCGCGGCGACAACAGGAAGCCCGCGTTCCACAAGCAAAACCCGGTGGTGTTGAAGTAGGTGAGGAAGAACGGTTTGTTGTATTCTAGCGTG
This sequence comes from Crithidia bombi, assembly GCA_900240985.1. Lineage (NCBI taxonomy): Eukaryota > Euglenozoa > Kinetoplastea > Trypanosomatida > Trypanosomatidae > Crithidia > Crithidia bombi. The sequence continues at coordinate 192,919 of OESO01000082.1, forward strand.
CCGAAGATGTACTGAATCCACTCCGACGAGGCGACCCAGATGACCGTGACACATAATATGAGGGCCACGCCAAGGCTGTATTTGGAGAGCTTGACGAGAGGGAGGAGAAAGGCTGCCGCTCGACAATACTGCGCCTCAGCGCTATCCAGCACACGACGGAAACGATTCGGTTGGACGGCGATGACAGTGGAGTCGGGTACGTCAGGTTGTTCTGCTGCAGCAAAGGCCCGTGAGATGCTCTCCGTGGATGGAGAGGAAGTAACACTCGGCATAGACGCTGCAAGACACTCCGTAATAGAAGTGCCGTGACCGAAGTAAAAATACAGGCAATCGAAAAGAGGAACGGAAAAAAAAACGTTACGGGACTAATTATGCTTCGCTAAGAGTGCAGAGATTTCGTCACAGATAGCAAAATAGACAGATAGATCTAGGGCAATTTACACACCCAAGAAAAAAAACAAGCACTGACCGAAAAAACCGAAACCGTCAACCGTCCAGCTGCCAGTGGCAGTGCTTTTTCCCCTTTGAGGCGGTCGCTTCTCAGTTCTGTGCTTGCTGACGGAGCGTTGCTATCTGGTTATGCCTTCTGTGTTTGACGCCTTTTGCTTTCTTTTTTTGTCGGATGAGGATGAATTTTTCCACTCGCCAAGAAAGACAGGGTTCACAGGAAGAAGGTGCTGCAGATGGCTTGCGAGGCGTTAGCTACTTCCTTCACGGTTATTACACATGTGTAATGATTCAATATCGGCTAGATGACGGAGCTCCGCTGTTGGGTCACGAGAGAGAAGGAAGTCCTTTCTTCGGAAAGAGCTAGACAAGCAGCAACCAGGTGGCAGAAAAAAAGAGAAACTAACGCCGTCGGCAGCGGTGCCCTCTTTCCCTTTCGTTCTTCTTCGGACTCCAGAACGTGCAAGCAGTAACAAAAAAAAAGAAAAAGAAAGATGGAGAGAATAAAAGAGGAGAGATCTAAAAAAAAAGATGAAATCCGCGTTGGAAAGCCCATTCAATGCTGTCTTTTTGTTGTTGCGGTGGCGATGATTCATCAAAATGCACACACGCACCAACTGGAGAACAACAATTGGTTGATAGAAAAGGCACAAAAATGCTCTCTCACCATGTTGCCAAGGGAGGGAACCGCTTCTGGGGGAGCTTCAGCTCACTTATCCGCTTCAAGATAGCAGTTGTGGCAGCATCAAAGGCGCTGCAAACTTCCGCCTAGCGAAGATGACCTCAGCCGACTCTTCATCAAAGGAAAGTTTCGACTCAAAATCGCATCGCTATTCATGCTCCTTTTCATACGTATAGGTTGAGTGCTCGCAATACGAAAAAAAAAAAACAGTACAGCAACACGGATCGATGAGAACTGCTTACTCTCATTAAACAAATATACACACAAGTTGTCGCTGAAACCAATCCGTAGAAAGACAGAAAGAGTTTGAATTGATCTCCCCCTTCCTATCAAAGAGTCCCCAACAGCCCACTCCACAAATCCTGATGGTCGGCAATGAATCAAGCATTCATTGAGCAGCGCAAAAACGAAAAGTGAGCAAAAAGAAGAGAACAGAATAGCTCATCTATGAAAGCAAGGCCATGTGAGGAGAGCAAGACAGCCCCAACAGCAGTGGTTTAAAAAAAAAAAAACCTAGAAGCCGATTAGCTGTCCTTCTTGTTATTTCCCTTGAACCAGCGATTCCGCAGACCCGTCATGAGACGCTGAATGGCCGTTTCACTCTTCGCCTTCGCCTCTTCCTCTTCTGCAGCACGCTTGCGCAGCTCACGACGCACGAGGCGTAGCTTCTCGTTCAAGAGCGCGCAGTTATACGTCGTGGTGCACTCAAAATGATCTTCTTCGAAGCGCGAGCTTTTCGCGTAGGCAATCTCCATGTACTTTGGTTTGTCAGGGAAGGTGCGCACCTCTTCGATGTCCTTGACCGTCCGCTCCGTCGTTTTGGGCATCATCTCCGTTTCGTTCGGCCGCATGGTGTAGAGGTGCTCGCCATCCACGCACAGCAGGCGTTGCTGCCGCGCGCCGTACTTATTAATGCAGATCACCTCGAACTGTTGGAAGGAGATGGCCTCGTCGACGCTCATGTCAATCACGATATCCTCAGCTAAGTCGCGCAGAATCTCCGTCGGTGCTTCCTCCACAGCGCGGCCGTTCACGACCACCTCCCGCACACCAAACCGAAAAAGCGAAAGAACGGTGCGCTCAGCAATAGGGCAATTCGGCTGACCACACCCAGGGCCAAAGTTGTAATATTCATTGATGTTCAGTTCGAGAGGGCCGTAGACGATACGCAGCGAGCCTTGAATAATGCCGCTCGCCGGCAGGCGGCTGCCGATGGTGGCCTCCAGCGACTCGGCCAGCATGTCGGACGGCACGACACACTGCCGTTGCACGGCGTTGGCCGATGGGTCAAGCGGGCGTACCTGGACCATGAGGTTGATGTCGCGCGTCGTCGTCTTCAGCAACCCGCTGCGCTGCGGAAAGAGGTAAAGGTTCGCCGCTGGCATCGGCGTCACGGCGTAGCAGGAGAAGTTCTGCGCTCCCAGGTCCAGCTGCGCCGCCATCTCCTCCTCGCCTGTGTACTCGTCCGCTATGAAAAGCTTGTAGAGACGCGGGTTTGTCGAGAACCGCTGCGACAGCACCTCATTCGACGCCACAGACTCTTGCAGAAACACCGTCACGACGTCCACACCGCGGTATGTTGCCTGCGGCATCGTCAGTGTCACCTTCGTCCGCTTCCCTTGAGGGTCAAGAAACGTGCTAAAGACTTGCACCTCACGCGACGGTGGTGGTTCAAACGTGAAGTCGCTCGACAACAAGCTCTGGCTAGTGCTCTCCAGGCGATCCATGTGGGATGGAATGGGCATCATGATGCTGTTGCCGTGAGTTGCAGGTCCGTTCCAGCCCGCGCTGGCAGCACTACCACCACCACTCGACCGAAGCGGCAACGCAGGGGATTCAGACGCAGCCTTGTTGAGACAGCGGAAGACATCTTCTGATTCCATGGCTCGTTCAAGCAGGGCATCCTCGATTTCGTTACGCGTCAGCACCCACACCTCCCCAAGATCGTCGTTGTCGCCAGTGGTATTTGGACGCCAGTCATCCACCGCATGCCATTCATCATTGTGCACACTACGCGGGGCCACATAAACGTGCTTGCCCTGCTCGCGCGCTAGGTCGTCGGCTACGTCAATGCCCGTTACATCAACAGCCCATCGCATCATCTTTCAGACTAAAAAAAAATCAGAGAATGCAAGGATAAGAAGCTTACAGCACCTCCAAAAGACTATCGGCTACAGTTCACAGCTGATCGCGGAGCAGGAAAAGACAGAGCAATGATCTCGAGTGCAAGAGAAAGAAGGGAATAAACCTAGACCGGGAAAATGCAACCGCCGTGCTCTTTGCCCTAACGAGTTTGATCCCACAGTTTACGTATGCACGAGTGCCTCGCAGTAGAAAACGATGCAAGGAAGTGCAAAAGCGAACACACAAAAAACGCCCCGCACGGAGCCTGTTACGCAAGATTGGAAATCAGAAGTGTATGAAACGCTAAGGAAGGTGATATGTGCGCTACCTTTGAGCGATATATGAGCTCACCAAATTAAGAAAGAACCAGACAAAAGAAAAAGGATAAAGAACCTGTACGATGAAACACAAAGAGGGAAAAGAGAAAAATGAAGTGTGAATTCCTGCGCACACAACAAAAAGGGACAAAGCAGGATAAAAGAAAAACACCAGCGAAGAGGAAAGCACTGAGACAAACACCAGAAAGTGTTAAAACAGGAAGAATACAGTAAGAGTGAGGCATTTCAATGGTGTTTTCTTGCTGTTGATCAGTTTCGCTCCGGCATGGAGCCGCCGGTCTTAAAGGTGCAGGAAGTGTCTCCTCTTGGCAGAATTTGATCTGCAAAGCCCGCGGCCCACTTGTTTCATCCACGCTGAGAAGGGGCGAGGGATGGGAGGTTTTCCGGTATTGATGGGTTTTAAAAAAAGGGGGGAGGGCGCCGCACTCACGGATGATGGACACTGACAAGAGTAGTCTTTGGACTGACTCCACACCGCAACGGCAACCTTGTAAACACGAAAAACGTGTTCTTTGCTTGGTAATTTTCTCAGTAATGCGGGGAGGCGAGCACATACATCCACAACAAGAAAGAAAACCATATGCACCACTCAAACTTGAAGCAACAACGATTCTCAGTAGTGACCTCAAATCACAGGAGTCCTGTTTGGCCTTCGCCGTTCGGACGGCTTTGCCAAACACTTTGGAAGCGACAAAGAGCTGTACCTCTTTCCTTCTCCCATACAAACACACACACAAAAAAAAAAGCAAGGAGGCATCAGAGACCAGCATCTCTGACGGCCATCCCAACTTGCATTACTCTGTTGTCACACGGTGGTAGTCCAGCACACGAAGCTCCTTATCCAGCTTGTAGTTTCTCCTGTACAAAGGGAACATGCGATCGCGAGACGCCGAGAGAGATCCGGGGCGGCTCGTCCTGCCCTGCTCTCCTGGGTACCGCTGACCTCTCATAGCGTAAGTGTAATGGAGAGGCTTGTACAGCGACGCAACGTACTCCTCGTCCAGCTGCAGTTCTGCAGCGGCCTCGTCAAGATTAAAGCGACCACGCCGATCCACCGGAAGCATCGTCTTATCCTTCCACCCTCGCTCGAAGGAGTTGAACAGAAAGCGAGCAGTGCGACGCATAGGCTCGGCTGTGCGCAAACACGCGAAGCTGGGCGAGGAAAAAAAAATGGTAGCCAAAGAGAAAGAAAAAGACGGAGAGCGCACAGGTGCCAAGAAAGAGATAGAGTCGGGTGTAGACACAGCGGAGTTGACACGCAATAGAGAAAAACAACCTCTTCGGTTTTTTGCATAAGTGACACCAACCTCTCTTTTCCTAAGGGAAGGGAAAGAGAGGGGGGGTGGGAAAGGAGCAGAAGGAGAATGTACCGATGGGGTATTGCGCCCATTCAAGAAAGCGTCCTGACTCAAAATTTGAAAGCTGCAGCGTCGGAAGCAGGACCAGCCTCCTACCGCAATGCGTACCCGAGCGCCACTAAAACTATCGGCAAGCCGCACACTGATGCCGCAACCTTTTTGAGCTGTGTTGTTGCCGTGTGTTTGTGTGCGTGTGTAAGGTGTGTGTTGTGTTTAAATGACAAGAAGTGGCCGCGGCGCAACGTGTACATCCGTGTCCGTTAATGGCAGGAGAAGCTCTAGCGAGAGATGCTAATCTCAAAAAACACCTTGAACCATAACAGGAAAAGAAAGAAAAGCTAAAGCTGAGGGTCGGGTGCTGTGGACAATCCGCTGGATAGCTTAAATAGCGAGCAGGGCGTTGCTGGCGCCGCCGGAGGCACAGCACCCTCGCAAACAAAGCGGGAGCTGCAGGTTCAACAAGTAAAGAAAAGACGAGGTCATTCACGTGTCCCTCCCTATTGCAAGCCGCGCTCACTGAATCCCACATAGGCGCTTTTTAAAGTGCAGGTGCGCATTGCGAGTTCCTTCCTCTCCGTCTCTCCGCCTTTGCGAGGTTAGAACTCTTACTTGGTCACTGTCCACGTGCTTTCGCCCTCGAACTGGATTGTTTTGTTCATCACCACCGATGACCCCTCGACACACACCACCGTTTTGCCGGTCTCTGGATCGGTCTTTTGCACAATGTTGTTAAGTGAGATGAGGCCCTTATCTTTTCGGAATTCCTTCACTTCCGCAATAACCTCGAGGTCGTCACCAACAAACACAGGAGCGGTGAAACGCAAGTTCTGCGAGAGGTAGATAGTGCCTGGTCCTGGCAGATCTTGGGCCATCAGACCGGAGAAGAGAGACCCGGCGAACATACCGTAGCAGATCGTCGACGGAAAACCCGCCGCCTTGGCTGCCTCAGGGTCGCTGTGGATGGGGTTGTGATCATCGATGATGTTGCCAAACCCTGTCACGCTCTCTTGCGAAATGTGGAACTTTCGAGTTGCACGGGTGCCGACCTGCACCACAATCGGGGTCGTTTCACTAGACATTGTCTGGCTGTTGGTGTTGTTCTTGTTGTTTTTGGAGGGAAAATTGAGGGAGGCAGAAAGAAAAAAAGAGGCGAGACCAGCACGCTTGTTTATTGTTGTTGTTTTCAATTTTCACTGATATTGTGATTCGATTCTAGTCCTTTCACGTTGTTCGAGAAACGTCAGTAGGAGAAATAAAGGGTGCAGATAAAAGGAGCTCGTAGTTGGGCAACTAGAACCGACGGGGACAACAAGGCGAAAGAACAGACGGTGTTTCCCTCCAGCCGTGGGTGGCATTGTGGGCTTCCGCCAATAGGATGCATCCACTCCATAAACGATTGTAGAAGACGCTTGACGAAAACAAGCTACCGGCGTGCTTGTCAATGACAGCACCACGTGGCAACAACGGTCTGCACCGTTGGATGGATGCATGTCGTCGGCTCTGATGAAGCTAACAGTCAAAGCAACGGTGTGGTGGAAACTAGAAAGAAAAGGTAGTTTGGCAATGCTGAAGCTAGAGTACACACAGAATAGGAAACACCACAGCTTCAGAAAAAGAAGCCACAAAAGAAAGCCAAAAAGGATGACAAAAAGGAGGCAGCATGCAGCAGAAACGAAGGGAGGGAAAAAAAAGGCCATTTACAACGTTGATAGCGCTAGCAGAAATAAAGACGAAAAAAAAAAGAAATACCCATCCAGATAGAACAGGGAGAAATGGCGAGCGGTGTTGCTCGGAAAGACAGCTCGCAAGATTCCACCACCCTCCGCACGAAAAGAGAGGAGGCAAACGAAGAGACCGAACAAACGAAGCCACACACCGGCACCCTCCAAGGGTCAGTAGCAAAAAAAAACACAGCAAAATAACAAGAGTTAGTGTGTGTCTTTCAAATGTAACAAAGGAGTTGGTGCTAACATGAGACGGGTCAGGTGTGGAAAAAAGAGACGTTGATGAGCACACCAAATAAGAGCTACCCGTAACAGCGGTCTGCGTCGCTTGTCTCGGAGAAGTTGGAACAAAAAACAAAAAACAAAGAGATACACGTGAGACTGAGTAAGAAGACAAGAGGAGCCTGGTAACCGGCCAGTCACCGCAGAATGCACAGCTACCGCCTCTTCCACACACTTTCACCAACAAACTCAACGGTTTTGTTCAAGCCCACTGCGAATCCATCAACGCAGGTGATCTTCTTATTCTCGCTTTTTGGATCATTCTTTTGCACCACAGTGGCCATCTCAATCATTCCTCGCCTGCGATGAAACTGTGTTACTTTCGCGATCACCTCCAGCTCATCTCCCACGAAGACTGGCGCAAGAAAGCGAAGAGTCTGCGATATATACACCGTGTTTGGGCCCGGAAGCTCCGTCGCCATCAGGCCGGAAAAGAGGGATCCGGCGAACATTCCGTAGCAGATGGTAGAAGGGAAGCCTGCTGCCTTTGCCGCGGTGATGTCGTTGTGGATGGGATTTTGGTCCTCTACCAGATTGCCAAACGCAACAACATCCGCTTGCTTCACTGTAAATCTCTTCATCACCTGCGCTCCCACGCTTACGACTCGCCGTGCTGCTGGTTGCATTGCCCCGTGTATGAAGCGCAACGAGAAAACAAAGGGTGAAGGATGAAGCCGCTTTCTGTACGTGTGTTTGGGAATGCAGACTTGACGCAAAAAAAAAAAAGGACCACAATCGTGAAACACCGCGGGCAGCGACTCTTTCAAGAAACAGAAAGCACACAATGCTGTCTGCAACGTGAGATATGCAGTGAAAGAGAAGAAAGAAGGAGGATGCATCAAGAAGTGGTGTATCGAGAGCTTTGCCTTGGAACCGAAACCCTTTTGACTTCTCCTATCGCGTGGTTTTTCACCCTCTCGCTGCGCAAAGACACCCAAGCAAGGCAGCTTCGGCAGAAGGAGAAAAAGGCGGAGGAGGTTGATCATCAAGGCATGAGAAAAAAGAGGCAGCGGCAGCGCGATGACTCAGTGCAACGAAAAAGTAATGCACTCACGCATTGCCACGGGACGGCTGCAGCCAGTTTAGGTTTCTTTCAAAGCTACAACTGATTCCTGTAACGACCGCACACAGCACACACGCTTTACAACGGAAGGAAAGACATACTCACAACAACAACGGCGACTGATTGCCAAGACCAGCCCATCTCCCCGTCTTCAAATACGGTTGTACTGCAGAGCGTTGCGCTGCATTACCTTGTTCCAACGATGCTCCCATCCGCCTTGCTTCAGCGTTCTGTCTGTACCCCAGCCGGTGTAGTGGACACGGTGCACAAGCATGTTACCGCTACGAACCATCTTGTTCATCGTCCAGTAAGAAACGTTGGCGTACGGCACCCACTCGCGCGTTCCGGCTGTACCCTGAACGGCGTGGTAGCGATCGACATTGGCGATCCGGTAGTAAGGAACCTTGAATAGTCCGAACTGGTTGTAGCTAAAACACGCCACTTTCCGTTGGAGCATCTGCTGACGGGTTCCGCTCAGGGATTTGGCCAAAGGCTCGTCTAAGTTAGACAGCGCTTGGCACAGGCTGCGCATCCACTCATCGCGAAACGACTTCTCGTACATAAGACGCGATTCCAGTACAAAGTGCGTATGGCGTCGCGGGACATCTTGCCCTATGTGCCGCATCAGCAACACACACTGACGTCCGAGCATATCGGCTTTTCGGCCTCTTGGCCCCTACAACGTTGCCGCCTCGTTTCAGAACAAATAACAGTAATCAAGCCTCGAAGAAACGTTGGAGTCGCAGAGGTACAGTCTGGAGTGCGATAACACAGATCTTTGTCGCTTTGACAGGAGCTTCGAAAACAGCCGACTCCCTTCGACAACGTTATCTGTGAATCAATTTTCGTTGAAAAGTGGAGCAGTAGAACATATGAAGGACAAAAAAAGAGAACAAGGGAAAGGCGCCAGTGAGAAATGAGTTGAAGACAAAAACACTGTCGTCTCTTTGCATAAAACACCAAGGAGAGGGAAGTGTCGTTTCGCAAACGACAGCAGAACGTCGCCGAAAGAAAAAGTGTCTCGTCAGTCTCTATTCCAAGAGTCCGTGCAATTCAGTTTACGAACACGAAAAAAAGGAAATGAATGAAGAGCTGATCCGTGTGTCCTCCGAAAAAAGGCTTCAGTGGTATTCGTTCAACGTTCACCGGCTTCTTTATAGAAGGCGTGCTGCGTTTGTGATACCAAGCCCGTCAGCGGTAGCGGATCCCTACAGGTATGTGTAGGCACGTAAATAGAATGCGCACTTGACTTCGTGAATTGTGGCTTTAGCTCTTTTGTTCCGTTTTAACAAATCAGGTAACGACGACAACAATCCAGAAAAAACTAGCATTTACCATCGCAGTCAATGGTGGAAGACAGATGTTTCCCAAAGAAAGATGACGCGCGAACACATCTTCGCTAATAAAATCTGTGATATCAAATACCACTCGCCATTTCCCCCCTCGCTCACTACAGCCGACTTGAATGCGCAGCACTTACTCAATGCTGAGCTTGCTGAGCATATTCGAAGAAGCACTTTGCAGCCTCTGGTCACTTCATTGAGCATATCCACAATATGCCAAGAAAAAAGAAGCGATGTTATTTAACGGTGCCGGAGCTCCCATACCTTTAAAACTGTGTTCTTGTGAGTTTTTTTTCTTCTTGTAACTGTGAACAAGAACTGAAAAGAAGACAAACACTGATGAGAGGAATTTCCTGGCACGCACTGTCGCGTGTGGTGGTTCGCTACTTTGTCACGAGCGTAAGGCATCATCACACAGCTCGACAGCGATGCGCTTATATGATTCATCTGCGGTCATTCCAACGTTACAGCATTCTTCAGACAGGTGGTTTGCCCGCTCGGTAGCCATTGCGATGAAAGTGCTTGCTAGCTGCTTCTCCGTCTTGGCGGTGGGAAACCGTTTGTTCTCGCACATGGCGGCCCGCGAAGCGCTGGCAGAAGCGGCATAAAGCAAAGCTGCTGCTTCTCCGAGTCGGTTCACGATGAGCTGCTGCTGGGGTACCTGGGAAGCGTCACGGACGAACGTGCTTTCCACCGCGTTGCCGAAGTTAACGACAGCCGAATCGATAGCGGAGCAGTCCAACTCGCGCACCGGGACGCGGTCCTTCATCCCGAGAGTCCGCATCGTCCGCAGTTGCACCATCTGCAACGTCGAGGTCCGCTGAAAAATCAAACCGTAATCCTCGATGCCGCAGCAGACCGCAGATGAGTAGAGGAAATCGCTTGCCTCCATCATGGAGAGGAGCTGTCGTGCGTTTGCGAAGCACTTTTCAAGAACCTCGTTGGTAGGCGTGGCCGTAGACAGAATGCTAAGCCACTCATTGGTACCATTTTGCACAAACACGCTCACCAACGCCGCCTCCAGCAAGCTGTCCTCTGTCGGGAGGTCAAGATTGGCCACAAGAGCGTACAACGCGGACTCCATCGCGTACATGATGCACGCGCACGAGGCGATAGTGTTGGCAGCCCACTGCTCCGGTACACTGTCGCGCAGCTCTTGAACTACACGTTTCAGAATCCCCAGCAGCATAGAGGCGTAGACGTACTGTTCCGTGAAAAGCGTGATCATTCGGTCTTTGAACCCTTCGCCTACGATCCCAACAATATCGGCTACGGGTGCGCCGTCGAAGGTTACTGTGTCGGAAGTCGTTGTGATACCCTTTGCGCCTTTCTCCACAATGAAGAAGGAGTTACGGGAGACCTCAGTCGGCCCAGACTCTGTGGCTGCCTGAGTGAGAGTCTTTGCCAAAACAAGGTAATGGGTGGCAGTCTCGGCAAAGTCGCAGCGCTTGGCGCCAGTGATGGCGTACGTGCCTGTGCTGGTAAACGTAGCGCGAGTGGTATTCATGCTAATGTCGTTGCCGCATTCCTCCTGTGTAGCCCAACCCATCATGATCTTCCCATCCGACATTCCAGTCAAGTACTTTCCTTTCACTTCCTTTGAGCCGACAGTCGAGAGCAGATAGGATGCCAGACCGCAATGCTGGATGCTCTGCAAAAGTCTGCTGTCTCCGCTGGTTCCCATTTCTTCGCACACCAGGGCGTGTGCTGTGTGACCAAGTCCGAGACCACCGTACTCCGTTGCAATCCGTGCTCCAGCAAGATTCAGTTCTTTGTCGTTGCTGCGAATCTGCTCGATCAGGGTCTGGACGGTTTCAGATTCGTCGCCGTCCAGTTTGCGCGAGGGGTAAGGAAACAGTTCACCTGGAATCACGCGGAAGTTGAAAAGACCTGCAGCGTATGAAGCATGGCGGCCGTATTGTCTGTGAACAGAGGAAAGAACCCGACGCATTTTTTTCTGTTTTGGTCAATACTTTCCCACCTGTCAGCAAAACGCTTAAAATCGCAGAACAGGGGTTTGGAAAAGGAGCTTCCTGTGTAGCCTCCTAGAGTAAAAGATGGAAAACAAAAAAAGCAGCAGACCGAAGTGATCAGTAAGGGTACCACTGGATGTGGTTTTTCTCTGGCTCCCCATTCGCAAAAACAAGAGAGAATAATAATACTGCTGCTTGAAAAGCACTGTGCCTTTTCCTTTCGATCGTTCTGTTTAGTACAGAATCGCGACGAGTTACCGGGGAGGCATATTAGGTAAACTCAAGCGCTTTTCACAGCCCTAATGCGTCGCCGAGGAGCATAGAAGACTAGAACCACCGCAGGGTGGAGCTGTCCTGTTGCTGTTCGGAAAAGTACACGCCGCAAAATTCACCGGCGAAGAGGGACCTTCATGATCCGTAGTCATTATAACTACTTGTTATTCCGCTGATCGGCACTTTAGACGGGTTTTTTATTTTCAACGTAGAAGCCACACCTTATCGCATATTGGAAATTAAGAGAATTAATGATAACAGGTCAGAGAACACTCACTAAAGAGTCAACAGGCGTGCTCGTAAGCAAGGCTACTCCTCCTCATTTTCTTTGTCTGTATCAGCCACGTCCACTATATTGAAGGCGACGGTTGTCCACTTCGGAAAGACGCGCTTGTAAAGATCCATGCACACCACATCATGCTGCATGATCTGATCATTCAACACCGCCTTGAAAAGACCATGCGTTCCCACCGCCTTTGTGATTTTGCCGCGACGGCCAAACTTGGTGTAAAGGTCGACTGGCTGAAACCATTTGACGTCCTCATCGTTGAAGAACATGTACTTGACGACAATCTGCTTCTTGTGAATGACAGCGACGCGGCCGGTCAGCACTGCCCGTTTCAGCAGGAGAGTGTCGGGATTCGGAGGTAGGGCTCCACCGAAGCAAGCGAGGCGGAGCGGATTCCCCTCGTTCTGCTCTTCAAGCGACGGGACCTGGAAAAGCAGCACAGGGCATGGGTTGTAGCTGATAGGACCAAAAAAAGACGCCATGCGGAATTTGTCGCCTTCGTGAAAGAAACGTGCGAATTTGGAGCGATCACCTGAGCTGATGTCGCTGAAAAGCGGAGAGACGTAGAATTTCCGGAAACCGATATGCGCCAGCATCGGTGTCTTGGACTTGATGGGTTCATCCAACTCAGAGGCGCGCTGCACCTGAAAATGAAGCACAGACCACTTCTGCTCGTGCTGTAGCTGCCCAGAGGCAATAAGAAGACATGAGGTGGAGCTTTCAGATACGCTTTTTGGTACATTTTCCAAAGTGATCGCAACGTGCATCCCAACATCCGTCATCCCTTCTTCGCAAGCTTCAATAGCGCTTTCGCGAATTCTCGAATACCCCTGCAGTTTGTAAACGTAGGCGTACCGCGCAGGCAGATTTTCTGCTGGGTCCCATTTCCCGGTGTGGAAGCTCTTCATTCCCCGATACTTGGCGAAACGCTGCCTGGCTGGAAGGCTGACGGGAGTATCCACCATGTCCGGATTCCAAGCCTCCTCTTCGCTCAGCTCCTTCAGCTTCTCCATCTCCATAATCCTCTCCTCATCCGTCATACGTTCTAAACGAATAACGTCTTCTGCTTTGAGAAAATCGACGTCAGTTTGAGTTGTCCGATAGGACATGGCGTCGCCGGCGAAGGCATCCTCATCATCCATGGCGATATGCTCCTGCTCCGGCACCTCGTCCTCCACAACGTTCTCCGCCGTGTCGTACCACGCAGCTTGATCACTCGAAGCACCGGCAGGAACACGAATTTTGCGCGTTCGCTCCAGCTCTTGGTGGTAGAGCACATCGGCGTCCGTGGGCATGCCTTCATCCTCCAAAGAAGAGTTTGCCTGCACTTGCTGCAAAGACTCTCGTTGCTCCTCCTCCGACGCCTCAATAAGGCGGCGTTCACCTCCTTTCACAATTTCCTCCACCTTAGAAATCTGGTACGTGCCGTAGTTTGTCAAATGAATCAGCTGTGTCGCAGAAAGGGGCATTCCACGAAGATACCCGGTAATTGTAAACTCTTGCGCCGCCTCATCGTAATCCTTACCTTCCACAACCATGTAGGGATGTTGATCGCGCCATTTCAACGCACGAACTTTCGAAACCTGGATGTGCCGTAGAATGTTTGCGTAGTCGGCCTCGTCGATCACAGAAACAACTCTGGTTGCGTCGCTCAACACCGAGTTGAAGTAGCGTTGATGAATTTTCAAAACCTTTTGTCTCTGGCGATCCGGAAAGGTGTGCAAATTCTGAATCACCACCACCACGCTCGGTGCTCCTTGAGAATTCACGGCAGAGACGAGATCGCGTGTGAAATCTGTGATGCACAGCCCAACGTCGCTGAACCAGGTTGTCGCAATGGTTTCTGCCCCGTCGTCACCCGTGAAGCCCTGTGCTTCCTGCAACTCAAGAATTGTGTTTTGTACAGACTGTGAGCAATCCAACGTAAGAACAAGAAAGTCACTCACTTTGGCGACGTCGATGCAATCTTGGTCGTTGCAGTTTTTTTCGCAGATGAAAGTGAAGAAGCTCTTTTTCTCTTTCGACACAACAGAGAAAGGCTGCTCGCCGCCAGGGAAATCAACATTAAGACTCTTGCAAAAGCCTTGCAGAACCTCCTCCGTGTTACCTGACTCGTTGGCGGGAATAACACCCACAATGCGAGGGAATCCATCGGCGCTCCCGATACGCCGCTGCGCAAGTGCCGCTTTTGCACGCTTTTCTCGCAACGCAGCTGCAGCCTGCTTTGAACGCTCTTTGATGTGTGCGGACGTCCCGGCCTTAACACTTGTCTGCCCTGCACGAACTTGCCGCCCTTTGGATTTGTCAGCCAAGGTGTGCTTCGACGCAAAACGCTGCTTGTGAGCCTTGTTCCGTGCCATGCTTGTGATAATGGTTCACTCTCTTTCTCCTCATTTTGCAGAAAGGAAAACGACAGATTTTGTATAAAAAAAAAAGACAAGCACAAACAAGAAGAATACCAGAAAGAGAACAGTCGAGAAAATAGAGCAGTTTGCATCCTTTGCTGCTAGATCAGCAAATATAGTGGGAGATGAACTTCTCCAACACGCTTTAGAAACACTGATTTCGCATTCCAGTGACTCTACGCCACAAAACTCAACAGCACAATTCCCGCCCCGCAGTGCAGAACCACCACGGAAATACCCTCGTCACATTTTTTTTACTGCCTCTCTTGGCTCATCTCCCATTTTTGTAACAGTCTATTCAAATCTAAACCACGTGATGAAAGAAACACATTTCACTGTCTGTTCGTCTACTATTGGAAGAAAGTCGTTCCATGGACATATTTAATGCAAGAAAAAAGGTCCTTAAAACTACTCAAGGTTTACAGAGCCACTACCTTACCATCCTTCAACCGCTGAGTCCACACCCCCATTGACCTCAACCAGACTAACAGAGTTGCATCGGAAACAAGAACATGTTTGTGTATTAGCGATTGACACCAGTGAAAGAGGAGCTGCTGCAAGTAATGCAACAGCCCTTTTAACCTCACGGGTCGTGCACTGACTCGGCACCCGCAAACTACACCACTCGACTCTCTCATGTGCATGGAGAGACGCAAAGGCAACCTGAGCTCAGGTGGAGAGCACGCGTTGTTCTGCGAACCCTCACAACGGCGCAGACACTTAGACTCACTTTGGTTCAACAGTGCTCGCTGCCATGTCAAAAGAGAAAAAAAAAGCTTTCAGCCTCTGAACAGAAAGGATGCGCTATACTAACAGCGCGTAATTTGTACACAGCCCTGTGGTGGCGGACAGGCTGCCACGCACGTCCGTGTACCACGACAATGTAGACCCCGTGCATCCTTGCGAAAAACTGTATTTGTGAGCATTCACCTTTTCGCGACTTCAGCAAACATCGCATCGCCAGTAAACGCTGTCAAACATACCGACGGCACTGGGAAGCGCCGCGACCATCAAAATACAACTGAAAAACGCCCCTTTCCCACCAACCGCAGCCAGCTGACAAGATTCTACCTTCAAAGCCAAGATACTCCAAGCTTCCCTCTCCCTTCCCCTACCCCCTCCCCCACTCCCACTCCACAAAGACCACAGTCCCTGTTCTCGCGCCCATTTTCCACCTCATTTCTGACTTCCCCTGTTGGTGAAGCCCACCCTTCATCCAAAAAGTGTTTACACGGATCGTTTCGCCACTCAGCGAATTAACCCTCAGCCGTAAGTCCGGCATGAGCTCCCCCCCCTCCCCTCGCCTTCAGAAAAAAGGCCGCCACCGACCCTTGCTAACCGCACCAAACATGCAGGGTTCACAGCGTCCCCCTACAGCCCTAATAAATGAGAATTTAATACTAAGGTGAAGTACAATCCGGTGCCCAAGGTGAAACTGCCACAAATCGGAGGCGGGCTTCACCGGCAAAACAAAAAAATGAGAACAGCTTCACCATCCCAACACCCACTTTACCCCTCGGTTTGAGTTAACAACGCACCGGATGAGGCCCCTTTCCCCGCACAAAACGTACCACAGGCCAACAACCCCCACCCCAAAGAGCAACAGACGCACAGGAAGCTGCAACGAAGAATCGTCACAGTGCAAAGCCTCCGCATTGTCCGCAAACCCAAAGAAAGACCTTTGAGAACGCGTCGATTAAGCCGATGCAATGATACCCACCTTGAGAAGAAAGGGTGAGGGATAAGGACCTGTTCGGGCAGTCCTGTTGCAAGAACTCCCACTTCACCTAACCACAGTAATAGAGACCCGACCTGCCCGGCTGTCTTCTTGAACTGTATCACTTAGTGTGGGTACCTGTCAGTTTCCCACAGCCCACATCCCATTTCCTATAGCTAAGAAAATAGCAGCCCGCCGGTCACGGTTCTGGTATCTCATCGCCGCCGGCGTATTCATCCCGCCACAAAAGGAGGAAAGGAAAAAGATGGCAACCACAAACCTCAGCACGCTGAAGTGTTCCTCGCCACTATTAACAAATAGAGTTTAGTCGCCGATTAACACCCACACAACTCGCCTATAAACGGCGCCCTTTTTTCTTGCCTCCCCTCACCTTTCCGCACGCGCGCCAGCGCACACAGTAAACAGAAAGTGGACATATAAATAAGAGCATAAGAGCACACAAGGGTCTTTTGAGCGCAGTAGGCGTGTCCGTAGCTTGGTCAGATCCAAAGGACTTGAATCTAGGTCTTTTGAGCCCGCCGCCATTTTAAGAGCAAAGAAACCGAGAGACCAAAAACATGTGACCTCTCCATGCTTACAACCGCGCGTCCCAAGTAGAATGACATCCACCGCACCCAAGCCACTTCCCCTGACCTTCTACTTGGGCGCTCTGAAGCACTCGGTTTTTAAGTTACGCCCCGCAAAAGGCACCCTTCCAATCCGAGAGGCCTTTGGCTTAGCATCTACGCCGGATAGGTGGATGAGGACGCTCCTTTGATTTCGCTGGGGGCGCCGGCGGGCACCAACTTTGGACGCCCCGAAACCACCTCTGTTTCTTTCCCACCCACCTCCACCCACCCAACCCACAAATAATTGTAGTGCAGGGGGTCCAACGACCACCGTTAGTGCGTAATATACCCAACTATACAAATAATCGTATCCTGGTTGCGACGCAATACGGCACTAGCATTTGTCAGACAGCGAGCATCCTGCTACAGCAAAGGCCGCGGCCTTTCCTGACCCCCGAGGAACTCCACCGGATTCTCAGGCAGCCGCTTCTCATTAAACTGAAAACTGGCTATCCATTTTCCGGTGAGGTAGCGGACGTTGCGTCGGTTGCTCGAAGCCGCTTTTTGCAGCCGCAGTTTTACTGTTACGCAGGTGCAACGCGTGATACCTGTTGCTGCAAGCAAAAGGCTCGGTATATCACATCGCACTTCTGAGCAGAGTGAACCACCCTACTTCGCAAACAAGACTAAGATGACTGGAAAGGGCCGGAGCGTCGCCACATCTACTCTCGCCCAGGAAACAAGCCCGGCCACCTTGGGTAGCCGGAGCTACGTTTTGCGGTGCCACTAATCTTAGGGATACAAACTTGAACAGTGTGGGGGGTGTCCAATTACAACCTTGGGGAATTTCCAGTGTCTGGGAATCGTGGTCGCTGACTTCCGACAAGTTTCGTCGCCGCAGCACGGCCATTAGCGCATCACCATAAACTAGCACCAGCGGAGTGCAGTCAAAAACCCAGAAAAGAGCCGTAGCTTTTCCCTATCACAAAGGAGAATTTTATTTCCTGGCTATTTCCAAGGAAAAGTAGTTTTTACCCAAGACTGTCGGTTACAATGCAAAAAAAGTGATGCAGCTAGTTTTCAGAGCTAGAATTGTGTACTAAACCCTTCTGTTTGTTCTAGCTGATAATTAAGAATTTTTCATGTACGATCATGGCCTCACAGATCAGAAGGTGCTCGGTATTCGCCCCGCTTCGGTTCTTTTTTAAACCAGGTGTTTTTTGCGTAAAGCCGAGGAAAAAGAGTGAATCCACAACAAATGGACTAGATCAGTTCGAGTGTGGCATCTCTTCCCATTTCTCTTTTTTCTCCATGTATACAGTCTACGCTTCTCGAGTGTCTCCTCTGTTTTTTTTTTCTGCTCATCAGATCCTCGACCGTCTTCCTTTGAAGGCAGGCATGTAAAAAAAGACCGCCTCTTTGTTAACATCTCTTTGTCCAAATCAACAATTACAGAAAACGAGTTCTCCTGGATTACGCTTAACCTGCGTTTATTCACCAGTGTCTGAGAGTTTAATAACTGCTGCATCTCAACTAGAAAGCTGATCTCAGAGTTTTATTTCTTTCTTCGTTTCTTCTTTCTGTTTCTTCCCCTATCTCCCTTTGCCTTGAAACCATCCGCAACCTTTCCGGGGGTTTAAGCAAGCCCAATGCAACTGTGCGTTACGTTGGCGTGGGTTATGGTTATTTAGACACTTTGTTTCACACAACAATCGCTGCAGCAGCTTAGGTACCACAAGAACTAGCAGTTTTGTGGGGTTTTCGGGGAACGAAGAATAGTATATGTCTGGCGGGCGGTTGCGCTGCGCCTGGCTGCTTGCGAGGGAAGGGTATTACGAGGCGATAAAAGGTGGTAACGCAACGCCCTGTACTCTCGCTTGGCTGGGTGGGTAAAAGCACCTTGTACTCCCCACAATGCGGAAGCAAAGCAAGAAATATGATGCCAGCTGGTGTGGCGTGGAACCTACTGCGCTTTTGAAGCTCAGCAGGCAATCGCTGGTTCTATTCCAGCGTCTATTCGGGCCAGCCTGTTCGCGTTTAAAGCGGGCTGGTGTAGGGAAACGATGTGCGCGTGTAGCCCTCTATTGGGGCGTTTGCCCTCGTGTCTTCACTTCTCCATATGCAGGACACCTCAGGTTACCAGTATCTAAGGCTTCGTTCTCTGAATATGCACGTTTTTGTGCCGTGGCGTATCTGCGGGCGGGCGGGGCGGGAAAGGCGTCCCCTCCCAGGGAAGAGGGCCAAAGACACGCCGGGTTATCCTTCTCCTTTGAGGCTCGGTAAACCAGTAGCGGCAGAGAGAGTTCGTCATACTTTTCTTGCACAAAAGTGTAGATCGTGGCCCATCCCCTTATACTGGTGACATTTGCAGAAGCACTCAGTTTGGGTGAATTCTCCGTGTGTGGAAATCAGTAAAAGACGCGGTGTGCTCGGTGAAAAAGGTAAAGCTATGCAACTAAGCCGTTTTCGCGTCTTCGAGCGTTTGCAGCTAGGTGGGTTGTGGTTTGCGATCGAAAAGCTCCCGGGCTAGAGTGATTGTTCTGATAAAGAACGTGCGCTGGTGGTGGGCGTTTCCCTTGGCAGGCTCACCTCCATGGATTGAGAAGATTGCTCAGCTGGCCGAGGCGCGAAAACAAAGGAGGCTAGACAGCCCAAGACTCTCGGAAGAAGAGAAAAAAAAGTGTAACGGGAGAAAACGCCGCTAATGAGGTATCACTTCAAATCATATGTCATCCGTCGTTCTTTGCTCATACTGTCAAGAGAATTTCGTTGTCGCGAGCGACGTCGCTTGGGGCGCTTTTGGCAGTACAGGTGTTCTTGCAATAGCTGGGCGTGCAGGTGATCTAATGTTATTGCCCGGTGCTGGCACCGCTCGGTGGGGTACGACTGCAGGCTGTGGAGCTAGCACCGCGGCTCGGTTAGCTGTTTTCTTTGAAAACGCCGAAGGTGCGTACTTCTGGAGAGGTTTGTCTCCGTTGAGTGCCAGCTCTGAAAGGGGTCTGGCGTTGCAACTACCTTATCGGGTTGTGCTCCCCTAAAGTCACGGGCGATGCTTTTTTCTCTTGTCAGAAGAGTCTCTGCGGCTCCATGGTGTTTCTCCGTAGTTATGAGGCAAAAGAAAGTCATAAATGGATGGCAGAGGTCGCTCACGCCGTTGCTCGTCACATTCAGCTTTCATCTGGCGTCTTGCTGGGGGGCGGAGGGGGAGAGCAGTTGTTGCGCCGCCTGGTTAGCCAAAAGGAAGGGGTTATTTGTGCTGTGCTCGTTGCGGTCACGCAGCGCTGGTTAAAAAGGGGGTGGGGAGTGGGGAAGTGAGGTGACAGCAGTGGGGAGTACCTGTTTTTTTTGTTTGTTTTAAGAGTGGTGCGAGTGTTGAAGCAGGAAGGGCCAGTATCTCTACAGGTGGTGCAAGTTGGGATGGCGATGTTTGCGTGTGACAGCGTTAAAGAGCTTTGGTGTGAGCTGAAATCGACGAGCGGCGACCATGCTGCGGCCGTTGCAAATCTGCACTGGTGTGTTGACCACTTTGTGGAAATGATAATGATAACGAAAAATGCAGGGTGGTTTGCGGGACCGTACGCAATCCATGCGGCAAACGGCGATGGGGGAACAAGGGTGCTTGTATGGTGTTTCTGCGTGGCGTGGCGTTTTTCACCACGTCTGAAGTGGAACAAAAGGACTCACGTCGGGGTGTGAAAGCTACTAGCTACTCGTTGAACTGTATTTCTTCTCTCTTTTTGTCTTTTTCTTATGTGAATGTCGTGCCACTTACAGGTGTCGGCATAGTGTTTTTTTCTCTTTGATGGCGAACAACCTTGTGACTTTGGTATTTTTAGCTGCTTGCTTCTTTGTGCTGTACAAGTTTGTCATACCAAAGCTCTTTCCGGAAGTGATTCACCGGGTTGGTGTTGTGCGATTGGGTGACGATAGAAGTACCGTTTACACCTTCGAATCGTCTGGGATGCCTATGGTGAACAATTATAATCGCTCCCGGGTCAGAGCGAATGTACGCCGACGTAATCATCAATACGATGCGGCTATGGCGTGAAATTGTGTTTAACACGTGGCAAATAGGTGTTTGAGTCTTCGGTAGTAATAGTTTATTGCTCGTTCACTCGGAGTGAAAATGGAAAGACTAAAGTGCTTAATGAGGGAAAGCGGATGTGTGTCTTCGTCACTGAAAACGCTGTCGAGCGAAGTGAATCGTTTTTCTCGTGCATATCATTGTCGTTGTAATTGCCTATGAGAAGCGTCAGTGTTCTTAAAACAAAACAAGACAAAAACGGAGTTTTGTAGGTGCTACCGAACTGCTATCACTTTCTCCTCTCATCAATGCTCTCTTAGAACTCTGGAGACGCAGATTAGATTCAGTGGCTCCTGTAGCGCACCTCTGCACAGATTAGGTCTGTTGCGCAAACAGAACTGCTCACCCGCTTTTTTTTTCTCTTTAAGAGACAAGTTATTACTATTATTAGGATTCTCTCTTCAGAATGACGACTGAAAGCGATAAGCAGCAATTTGTTCGCTACGTGCTGGACATCTCACAGGTTCAGCGAAATCATATAGCTGATAGGGTTGAGCAGCTTGCCAAACACGAGAGCCTCGGATGGTATTATTTCATAGGTTGTGTCGGTTTCTCCACGGCAAGCGTGCTCGCAGCGTTTAAACTTTGGGGCCCACGCCACATTTTTAAAAACAGTGTGTACTACGCAAGGCCTTTGCCGCCTGCCATTAGCATGGGAGTTGTGCTTTATGGCATTATGTACACGTGCCGTGGGATGCTGATGCGCAACCGCATTTGCATTATGATTGAGGATTATGAGTATGAGCTGAAGCGAGTCAAAGCTCATCATTGCGAAGAAGGTGTGACGCAGTTAGCCTGGCTGCAGTTTGTTTTGGATCAACTAAAGCAGGGATCCGAGCAGAGGTTCGACTTCAAAAAGCTCCGTGCCACGCCTGCTATTCGGTAGTAATTTGTCTAAAAGAACAGAAGAGAATTAAGGAAAAATGCTGCATTTGAGGGTCGCCTCTTTTTCGAGTTTTTCTCTCTGGCGATATAACGACGGGTTTGGAATGCAAGACAAAAGAAAAGCGCACTTTTTTTTTTCTCCACAAACCTCAATAACAAAACTCCTCCAAACCGAAAGTTTGCGGGAATACGTCTGAAAGGTGTTATTCATTTTAAGGAAAAAAAGACACCACATGTGGTGTTAACCGGTCATCCACACTGTGATAAAGTTCCTTCTCCTTCGGCCCACTTTTTTATCAAACTCTTTTTTTGTTTGGTGTAGAGCTCAAAAAATGAGTTCGAAGGCAAATCAAGAAAAGGTCGAAGGACGCTTTGACAAGGTGTTGAGTTACTACTGGGACGGTATCCCAGCTCCTCTTCTCTCCGATACTGAAAAGGTATCTTCTCAGACTTTTGTTTGCCGGCAGCTCGCCTTTACCCCAGATTATAATGGAGAAACAGTCAGCGTTTCACTTGTTGAGCCTGTTCAGGCGACGTTGTTTACGTCATTATCCTCTCAAACAGTAGGCCCTCAGCCGGCAAGTTGCCGGATAGGTTCGCATTACTCTTTTTACGTAGGACTCTTTCGCTTTACGGAAGACAAGCACCTGAACAAAAAGACAGGCGCCAACGGGAAAGTGTCTGTTCGAGTTCCTGTCGAATACTGCGAAAACGACGAAGAATGCAACGGCGAGGTTTTTGCAGCTCATTGCCGCGTTCGTACTGAAAAATTCGTCGCACTCTACAAGCCACTGATTAAGGAACACTTGCCTTTGAGTCGAAATAGCTTGCGAAATATGATTATTTTGTCAAGCAAGGGCTGTACATCCGTTTCCAGAGAAATTATAGCCCGTGAGATCAGCGATGTCAACGAAGAATACGCAAATGCACTATCGGAGGCTGTTTTTTACTACATGGCCCTCAATCCACTGCAGAGGCGCATCTTAAAACCGTTGCAGCTGGCGACCGAGCCGGAGATTCCATCAAGGTCAATTCAAGAGCAGTTTTACTCAGGAAAGTCAGTTTCACAGCAACGTTTCAACGATGCAAGACAGGAGCTAAAAAAGCAGCTTTTCTGGAATTCGTCCACGAGGGGCTACTTTGCGGCGTTGCAAGCATTATGGGATTCGAAATTCAGTCACCTGTCGCTTTTAAGCACGGATGCGTTTTCAAACACGGTGGAGGTTGCCACAGTTTATCGGCCAGATGTCGGGCTCTATCAATTCCGTAATCTCGCGGATTCGCATCGAGTTTTACGCAAACGTGGAAGATTTTTTTTTCTCTCTCATTCCCACCGCAAACGACGTTTTGCTCATTTCTGAGAGCGACTACGAAAACAGCGCTCTTCGACGGATTTTTGTTGCCACCGAAGTGTTTTTCGTGAATAAAATGCGTAACCTCGTCTTTGACGGTCTAGATAATCTCGTGGCATTCTTCGACTGTGACGGCTGTGGCAGCATTACGAGACTATCGCGATGTGCAAGACTATGCTCTTTCATTCGGTTAGATTTGCTTGTAGCAGAGTCCTTCCAGCCACGAGCACCTGGTTTGGCGTTACTTTTGTTTGGCATTCGAGACTTGTTTGATCAGGTAGAAACCGGTGTCAACAGCCTGCCAAGCATCGGTTGTGTCGTGTTGCGAACTTTGAATTTAGAACCGAAAAAAATGAACATTGTGTCACGCGTTGAAATGGCATCGTATCGAGCGACGTTAGCGGAGATGCTGAACGAGGTTGCACTTATTATCGACAGCATCCTGTCTACGTACAAAGTGTTTTGCACGATACCCGTTCAAAATCTGACTGCTGCAAGAACTACTTCAGAGGTTGAAATGACGAGACACGTGAATTTTGCAAGGCAGCAGTTGGTTGAGATTTACCGGGGCTCGCGACAGCAGTTTTATTGCGGCCGCTTCCAGATCAGCTGCGCAGCGTTACAAGATACACTGGCTCGCGAGTGGGAGAACTACGTGTCGACGCTTACCTCCGAGTACCAAAAAACAATACTCAGCGTGGTCGAGAACGCCAAAGCGCGAAGCAACTCCATTCTGAAGGTGTTTGATACCACTCCCTCTAACGTGGAGGAGATGGAGGCACATTTGCAGAACACAGAGGCCGCGAAGTCACTCGCACAGGAGCTTCGCAACTCAGACTGCAAAAAAATATTCACCAAGGTCTCTTGCATGGAAGAACTATTCATCTCTATTCAGCAAGATGTTTGCAGCGCTGTTTTTGAATTCATGAAGCTTCCTGATCAACTGCTCAAGGGTGCCGACAAAGCGAGCGATGTGAGGGCAAGGTGCGCTCCCTTGTTGCGGCGGAGGTTGAACCAACTGCGCACTTCCACTCGGGAGTACATGCAGACACTGTCCACGGGAGTAACAGAGCTGTACCACCTATTCAGCCTAGAAACGTGCGATATCGCTGCCCAAACGTGTGCCGAGCTACGCGAGCTTGTTGACCGGATCGATACGAATTTGAAAAAAATTACACACGAAGAGGAAGTGCTTGGTATCCCCATCGAAGACACCTTCGAGAGCTTTCCGTCCTTGCTGCATCATTTTGAGGTGATTGAGCAGTTTTGGAACACTATATTCGATGCTACAAAGCTACGCAACATGTACAACAGTCCGATCTCGTCGGTGAACGCGTCTGCATCCGTGGAAAAGGTGCGCGAATGGCGAAGACTAATCCACAGCTCCGCTCGACATCTGCGCGGCTTTCCGGTGCTGATGCAGCTTGGCCGCGAACAGGAGGTAGCGCTCGTGAAGTACGAAGAGCTGGGTCTCTTTCTCGAAGTAATATCGTCACCTAACTTGCGCAAACATCACTGGAAAGATATTGCCAAGCTGATTGCTGCGCAGCTGCGTGAGGATGTGGCGTCGGTGGTCGACATGTCCGTTACGGTGAAGCGGTTGCTAGATGCTGGACTGATGGAACACATGGGCCCGCTCGGCCAAATAACGAATCAGGCGCAGTGCGATTATGAGGTGGAAAGCGCTCTGGAGGAGATGCGGAGTTACGGGAAACGTACCCATTTTGTTTTTGACGATTCGGACGACGGCGGCGGTGCGACGACTTCCGTGGCACATCAGTTTATCGCAGAGGCAGCTGGTCATGTCGAGCAGTTTGTGATTCGGTGTCGCACTATGCATCGCTACCCAAACGTGGGACAACTTATGCAAAAATCGTTGCTGGAGTGGGAGTTTTCGTGCGAGAAAAGTCGTGAGATGCTTGCGGCTTTCGAGTGCATACAAGAACACTGCGCGTGGGTGGAAAACTGTCTTCGAACACTGCAAATGACACGAAATGGTAAGATCAACACTAACAGCAATCGAGATGCAGTCATCCGACATCTTTCCTCTGCGTCGGAGGCCATCAAGCGGCTGCACACGACGTTGCGAAAGCCACAGTTCTCCTTGTATACAGCCATGGCCCAAGATACAATCCAAGAGTTTTTTTTCGCTGTCAAGACAGCCGTAGATGACGCACAGGAGTTGCTTCATCAAACGTTAGAGCAGCGCCAGGCTGCATTTCCCCGTTTCCGCTTTTTGTCCGACACCCAGCTTGTTAAGTTGCAGTTCATCTTGCTCCCAAAGAGCTTCGTTCCACTGCTTTCGTGTCTTTATACGCAGTTGGCAGGCGTGGAGACGGTGGATGATGACGTCGCTGCAGTCGTTGCTGTGGACGGAGCATCGTTACCTCTGCTGAACCGCATGCCCCTCGCAGCAGCCTCCCCTGACGCCTGGCTGATGCAACTCGATCGCATGATTCGCCGTTCTCTGCTTGCGGCTGTCAAAAGCTGTGTGGCTGCATATTACTGCTCCGACCTTGAGTCGTGGGTGTCCGCCTGGTGCGGCCAAGTCGTCGTCCTCGCACTGCGCATCTTGCACACGGAGGCCATCCGCCATGCTTTGCAGATCGGCGGTGTCGAAGCGCTCCAGGCGTACGCCAACAAAGTGTCGGATGTGTGCTGCGCGCTTGGCCAGCTTGCACTCGAGTCCAACGAGGCCACCACCATTAACGCGACATCCGAGAGAGAGAGCAGTAGTGGTACCCGCGGCGAGGCGACCATCAGAGCGGCGCTGGCGTACGAGCAATTCGCGCTGCGGGAGGTTCAGCTCGCGATAGAGTGGGGGGTTTGCAGCGTTGCCGACTTGGATTCCACGCAACTGCTTCAGACGTCTTTCACCCCTTCTGGGGATGGCATTCGTGTGTCGTTTATGGGCGTTTACATAAACCACGGGCTGGAGTTTTTGGGTCACGGAAGAACACTGTTCATGGATAGCTCGCAGTGGAAGCAAGTGGTGATGGTGCTGGCTGATATGGAGTTAGGCCGAAGCGTACCGTTAATCTGCGGCGAAAGCGACGTGGAGGTTAGCGACGATGTTCTGCGCTGCGCAGCGCAGGTGCTGGGCCGTTTCTACGTGCGCGTTGAGCTTACATCGCAGACGGTTGCGGAGGCTCTTGCCTGTGTACTGCGGGGCTGCATCGAGGCGGGAGCGTTTCTCTGCTTAGCCAACTGCGAAACAGTCTCACCCACAGTGCTTTCGGGCTGTGTGCTCCCGCTGGTACACGCGTACAAAGCGTCTGTCCAACGGGGGACGTGGGAACTACCCTACGGCTCGAAAGGGACAGCAGTCAGTGTACCCGTGCACCCGCTTTTTCGGATGGCCTTAAGCTCTCATTCCCCTACTGGGTTCTCCCTGGCGCTTTCGACGTTGTGCGAAACAGTCCGCGTCGCCCCGCCAAATGTGGCGGAGTGTATACACAATTTCCTAACGCAAGCAGGTGCCATTTCTCTCGCTCCTCTCTCCGTAGAAGAGCTGGAGCTGGCAGAGCTGTACGAGCAGTTACAGGAGCGTGCCCCTCACATTTTCACCATTAAGCAGCTACGCGTCATCCTTCGCGATCTTATTGCTAATGCAGACGAGGCAACACAGAATAAAAGGAGTTTTGGTTTAAAGTGGCCGTCCCCCTCCCTCTCACAGCGGTTCCTGAAAAGCTTGATGCACACAAGCAGCGGCGCGTTCGAGGGCGACGATGGCACAGCACTTCGCGAAAGCCTGGCAAAGCAGATGAAAGCAAAGCTATTGCTTCCCAGCTGCAAGGATGCAGCGCTGCAAGAATGGTTCGCAGGTGCCACCCACGACGAGGCGCAGATAACGTGTGATGAGGAGTCGCGGCGCTTTGCGGCGTTGATAGAACTGCATCGCCGCGTGCTCATTCTCGGCCCCCGCTTTTCCGGCAAGTCAGAGTTGTGGAAGAGGTGGGCCGGTAAAACACCGCTGTTGGTGCTTTCCCCTCAACTCATAACGGCGTCAGATTTCTACGGCAATGCTTCGCAGCAAGGCTTCCTGGCGCAAATGGTGTCACAAGTAACACTGACAAAGGCAGCAGCAAGAGACCCACCGGTTGTTGTGTTGGAAGGGGTAGACGCCCCATCCTCATTTCAGCTCTTCGCGCATGCATGGTTCGACGGCACACGAATTCCGGAAGGCGCGACCAGTGGAACCTGTGTGGTGGCCTCGCCGAAGTTGCGTGTGATTGCCACCGCGGTGGAGGTTCATCACATCACTCCTGGTGTCGTCGACGGCTTTGCCATGATGGTGCTGACAGGCGGGCCGTGCTGGAGGGAGACGGTTGGGTGGGCCCTTAACGCTATTCCCGAAAAGGAGTTTGCACAGAAGGTATTGGAAGTACTTCTTCCACTGCTGGTGGATCGTGCGGCTAAGATATCGCCGAATATCGTAGGAAGCGCAAGTGAGCTGACGAACATGTGTGCCATTGCCCAGCGAGCGGCATCCCTGTGCAGCCGATGGTACACGTATGCGCTGAACATCCGTACCCACAGCGACGTTCTAGCTCCACGGGACGATGATGACGAGGTGGACCTCCGGCTGTTTGCAGCGCGGTGCGCTGTCATGGCAGCCAGCTGGTCTGTTGGGTTGGCGCTCCCATCCGAGGACCGCGATGCTGTGAAGCTCACGCTACTGTCCGCCGAGGCAGACGTGATGAAGGCGCTCGCAGGGTGCGACCTCTGCGGCGAGGTGTTTCCTGAGTTGGCGTACAACAGCATCGGGCCATTAGAGCAGGTGGTGCTGCCGCAAGGCTGGATGTCGCTCGAAGACGCAGGAAAGCGTACAGACCTGCCGCTGAGTTGGTCGGGCTACCGCAACATGAATCCCCAGCTTCAAGCTTCGCTGCAGGTGTTTGCCATGCCGTCACGGGTTGCAACGCTGCGCTCGATGGAGTGCCTCATGAACTGCGGGCAGCACGTTCTGTTCCACGCTGGCGGCGTGAGCGGGAAGACAACGTTGTTGCATACCATGCGAACGTGTGAAAACTGGGTAGCGCAAGTCTTTCAGATGAACGCAGGTTTTCATGCCACGGGGATGCAGCAAACAATGGCGCGCGTGCTGTCGAAGCGCAGCGACGGATGTTACGGCCCTCCTCTCGGCCGTCGACTTGTCGTGTGCATCGATGACCTCCACCTGTCACCAGGAACGGCGGGCTACAATAGCATCCCGATCGCCGGCTCCCTCATGAGCTATTGTGAGAAGTTTAGAGTTATCAGCACACCGGCGTTGGGAACGGTTCCAGTCACCGATGTCGTTTTCTGCTCCTCTACCGGACTGCGGGCCCTCTTGCGCGAGGGTGGCAGCGTCGGAGCAGCTAGTGGATGTGTTGATGTGCTTCTTCCTTCGTTTGAGGGCGACGAGATCGCAAGCGGCCTGCTGCAGATGTGCGACATGGCGTCGTCGCGGAAGCGCGCGAAAGGGTTTCCGCAAGAGTGCGCTACTTTCCTGGAACTTGCTCACGGCGCGTATTGCCAGCTGAAGCAACGGGCTGGATCGCTGGCAAACCTTGCCGCCTCAGCGACCGTTGGGTTTCCGGCGCAAGGGTTCGAGGACGGGCGGTTGGACGCGCTGCCGTCGACAACCTCGGCGAACAGAACTCCCTCAACCAATCCCGACGCAACGACGGGGCTGCGAAAGAGCAGCCCTTTCTTCTCTGCAGAGCATCTCCGTGAGTTGCTGGAGGCAGCCGAGGTGGTTCGTCTGCACTTGCTCAGCACCGTGTCCGACTTCCAAGTGTCCGCGCGCGTGTTCATCGGCGTCACCACCTTCTATGATGAACGGCTTTACCCGCCTCCACACCCCTTGTCGGCGGACACCGCAGCTCCCTCATCGTTACAAGCAACACAAGAGAGGAATGCGCGTCAAATCTTACACGAGTTCCGCAACGCCGTTGTCGAGGCCGCAGAAGGCACCTTGCGCAATAGCGTTCGTGGTAGCATCGAGTTCCGCGACCTTGCCCAGGAGCTACCGGAAGAGTTCTCGCACGATGTTGTTTCTGTTGAGGACGAATCTCATGTGGCGCAGCGTATCGCGTTCTTCCAAGGTGCACTCGCGGAGGAGGAGGAGACGGATCTCAGCGAATTGGCTGAGCGTCGGAAGGCTAACACTGTGGAAAGGCACCACCACGGCGGGTCAACTATTCGATCAGAAACGCGGCACGTTTCCGTTCTCCTCAGCTACCCCGACTCGTTCAAAACCGCTGCCGTGCGTGCGGAGGGGCCCAACAAGGAAGTGTACGTGCGCAGGCTATCGACGGCAGTGACGGCCAGTACGCGGTCGTCGAGGCAACAGTCTTCGGCAAGTTCTGTGACGAGTGAGTTGTCGTCCGTTGCGCAGC
Source organism: Crithidia bombi (assembly GCA_900240985.1). Lineage (NCBI taxonomy): Eukaryota > Euglenozoa > Kinetoplastea > Trypanosomatida > Trypanosomatidae > Crithidia > Crithidia bombi. The sequence continues at coordinate 222,210 of OESO01000082.1, forward strand.
AGCGGCTGCTCTCGTCAAAGGCAACACCCACTTATCAGACAACGTGGCTCACAACGCGGTTCACGCACCTGGCCAACACGCTTTCCGTTCCAGGATCACACCTCCTCCTTCTCGGGGACAACACATTCGGCATGCGACGCCTCTACCGGTTGTGGTGCGCCTCCTCGCACATCCCGTTTATGTGGTTTCGCGTGAACGCAGCGGACACCCCAAAGGACATCATCAGCACCTTCGTCAAGGAACTCCGAGCCACGCTAACATACGTGTGCCAGAACAGTGTGCACGCCGTGGCGTACTTGCCACCGCCGCTGCTCCGCATGCCTGAGGTGCTGCGCATCATGGATGCTATAGTTCGCAGTGGCGACGTGTCCACCGTCTTTAGTGATGACGAGGGCCTTGCATTGCTCAACGGATCGAATGCCACTCACTCGCGGTCGTTGAGGCCGTTTATCCTCGCCGATGACTCGGAGCTGCGCAATCGCGTGCGGGGGTGTATGAACTTTGTGTTTCACCTGCGCGACGCGACAGAGGCGCGACAGCTGGGCGAGGGCTACCCCTTTTTGCGGCCACCCGACACGATCAGCCTGCCGCTGTACACGGAGGAGCTGGAAAAGTCGCTGCTGGAAGAAATTGCGCTTGGCATCCTTCACAGCACCGATGCCTACGGCGGAGGAATACGAAAGTTAGAAGACGAGGATGACACGGATGACGCAGACGCTGCCGATGAGGAGAGAGAAACCAGCGGAGATGACGACGGGTACGGCAAGAGGCTCTCTCCGCTAGCTGCGTGCACGGCTCTGTGCGCTATGTTCGCCTGTGTTCGCAGGACGCACCCAACGACGGTGGAACAGTTTATGGAGTTTGTTCGACTCTACAAGGAGCTGGACGGCACTGCCCGGGTGCAGGTCTTGGAGAGCGCGAGGACCGGCAAGGTCATAGCTGGCCGCGGCGATGCAGCAGTGCAGGCGGTGACAGCTGCGACGCAGCGCAGCCGCGAGATTGTGGAGGCGCTAGCAGCGATGGAAACTAAAGTTACGCTTCTCAATGAGAAACTTGCAGCACAGGAGAGACAACATGCAGTATGTGTTGCCGAGGTGGAGGAGGCGCAAAAGGCGCTACTGAAGGAGAAGAGTTCAATTCAAAAAGAACAGGACACAGTCGCAAAGTGTCTGGGGGATGCGAAGGAGGACGTCGCGAAGGCGCTGAAGCAGTTGAGTAAAGTGAAATCAGGTGTGGTGCGTGCACTGAGTATGTCACGTGTTCCCGACAAAGGACCCCTTCTCGTCCGGGCCGTTTATGCAGTGCTTGGCGAGGATGTTCCCAAACACAACGACAACGCTAGCGAGCTGTGGACCCTTTCCATGAAGCGAATGTGCACAAAGGAGTTCATTGGGGAGCTGGCAGCGAGAGCCCCTGACAGTGGGACAAGTTTCCTCCCCGTGTTGTTGCCCTTCCGTCGTGAGATCGACACGGTGCGCTATGCCCCTGCGCTTCCATATGCTCAGCTGCTGGCTGACTTCGTCGTGGCATGGGTGGATTGCGCGAGGTTTCTGGCGGAAGACTACACGGTGAGGGAGGCAGAGATTGTAAAGGCGAAACAGCAGTATGAGCTGCACGAGGCCTCTTATCAGGCGAAGCAGCAGGAGGTGGTGCTGGCGGAGACGGCAGCAGCAAAGACGAGAACGGAGGTAGAAAACCAGTGTAAGCTCCTTGCGGCTTTGCAGCAGGAGCAGAATGACCTGTCTGGTGGCGAGGGCCGCCTTCTCAAGTACACGGGTCTGGTGGATCGTTTCACTCGCTTCCTTGCCGGGTCTGCCAGTGTGTCCGAGCGAGTCAAGCGTGCTCAGTGCGCCACCGGAGACACACTGCTTGTGGCTGCCTATTACACCCTGCTGGCGATGCACAAAGATGCCGCGTCCATGTCCGCGAAGCTGCAGGAGGTTCTCACAAGTACCATGCGGGGGACCGCGCTTCGCTTCAGCCCTTTTGAGGAGGTGTGCGCACAGCTGCTCTATCAAACACACGCGCCAAGAACAGAGGCGCTGACGGCGGTGGGCTGCAGTATTCCGTGGGAATACAAGGCTCTACTGCTGAGCCTTTACCAGCGTCGGGCGTCGCGGTGGACGCTGGTCGGCGGCGGGGGCCCGGTGGTCGCGCACGAGCTGCTGAGGTTTCTCTCCCTGTGCTGCACCGGCAGCGTTACGGTGTCGGCGGCAGACCCCTTGGTCAAAGAACGACTTGCAGCCGCGATGCGTTCCGGCGAAGGTGTGTTGCTGCGCGACGTGCACAGCGCCGCGTCCCTCGACCTGGTGCGGTCGCTAAATCCGCTTTATCAAAGGCTAAAGCAGCACCATGCAAGCTTGCACCGCAAGCAATGGTTTTTGAGGGACGCCGCCAGTGGTGCCACACTGTCTTCGCAAATCAACACGTCAAAAAAACAGGCTGCGCTACAGCCGAAAGAAGAAGCAGCCCAGGCGTTGATATCAGTCTGGTTTGACGGACAGGAGGTGCGCGTCCATCCGCAGTTCTTCCTGGTGTGCACGTGCTTTTCTGTCGTTACGAGCGGTCTGCAGGAGGCATGCGAGAGGCTTGACGTGTTCAACCTGCACCGTTCCCTGAGCCGCGATGCACGTCTTGAATGGCTGCTTTACAGCGTTGTCAAGAGCCCCTCTGTTTCCACGAAGATCGCCTCGATGCAGGACGAGGTGCAGACTCGCCAGCAGGTGTACCTTGAGGTACTGCAGGACTTTATGGAAGCGCACGACTCGGCTGCCGCGGTGCTTGCCACGGACCTGCGCGACGTCTGCAGCAACCAGCGCGGTGATGCGTTGCTAGCGGAAATGGAGAAGACACTTGCACAGGTGGACACGTACGATGCCCAGATGGCTCAGACTGCCTCGTACGTGCAAAGTCTGCAAAGGATGGTGCAGGAAGGGTGGGACACGATTCTCCCCGCGATGAAAGCGGTGGCACGAGCCACGGAGTTGATTGAGACGGTTCGACTGGGTCGGCCCTGGCATGCCTCAGGGCTTGAGAGCTGCGTCACCGGCATTTCGGAGCTTTCGCCCGCGCTCATTCGCCGCATTGCCCCACTGTCGTTCAGCGACTTGCCCATCGGACAGAAGTGCTACTACGCGCTGGTGCAGTACCTTCAACGTGTCGTCGACCTTCTCGGACCTGGGTGGCCGCCGTCTTTGAAGGGCTTATTTTCCCTGAGTATCCTATGCACGGCGATATCCGCTGCACCAGCAGCGTTTGCAACAGAGTGCAAGGTGCACATGCTGACGAACGGGCAGCGCAGGGTCCTGGCATGCCTCATGTATGACAACGCCGTGTGCTACACAGCAGAAACCACACACCTCATGGGCACTCGGCGAAAGCAGACGCAGCCATCGAGGCTCGGCGAAGTGGCAGCGAATGCGCGAGAAGGGGAACAGGAAAAGGAGGAGGGAGGGAAAGAAGGCGAGGAGCTGGAGAGTCTCGCAAGCGCAGTGCGGCAACTCTACGCCACGTCTGACGATGCGTTGTTGCGGCGGTTGTCATGTGTTGTGGACGACACGCCTGACGAGGGGGCAGAAAAGGGCTTCAACATAGGGGGCGAGACGTCGTACGAAATCTCCCAGCTTTTCACCGCCTTGCTAGAGCTAGACGCCGGGCGGGCCAGTGGTTACGCTGGCACTCTCTTTAATACGTTTATGAGTTCTGTGACCGTCCTGCACACCGGGGCGGATCACCCGCCGGCGCGTCTGGCCACGCGCGAGAACGCTGGTGGAAGGTCGCCGTCAAAGGTTGTCGGCCAGGCTCACGCCTCCTCCACGACAGAGATCGAGTTCGATGGTGGCGCGAGCAGCAAGCACGCAGGAAGCGAGATGAGTGATATTAGTGGTTTCCAAGCAGAGGTGCCTACAGTTGATGCGCAAATACAACGGGCTGTGAGCGCACACCTACCTCTCTGCCTGGTCTCGGAGAGCCACGTAGAGGACACCCTCATGTGGCTACAGGGTGAGGTGAAAGAGACCAAGTGGGTCTTCCAATGGCATGACTTGTTGTTGCCCTCTCCCACGCCCAGTATGTTCCACGCAGAGGAAAGCGACACAGCTGGGTCTTTGCGGAGTAGAGCGTCGTTGCTGCAAGCGTTTGAGGAAGCAACGCACCTCGTCGTCTCCCTGGCGCAGGCACCTTGCGCGCCAGAGGCGTGTGGTATGTGTTTGACCCTCGTGGTTGACGCGAAGGTGGACGCTTCGTCAAACGCAGATACAGCAGTCGCAGCAGACTTGCTTCTTTTCCAAGAGCAGTGGCACCGACTGCTCATGCTCTACACGACTATGTCTTCTATTCGTGCTAGCAGCGGCACCGCACCAACGTTGTGTCTGGCGGTGGTTTGCAGTGTTGCAGTCCAGCAAATGATCTGGGGAAAGCTGCTCGAAGGTAACTCAACTTCCCAGTTTGTCTCACCCACGACTTGTAGCACGGAAACCGCACCCTGCTGCTTCTTTGCGCTTTCCACCTGCACGGCTCAGTTTGCCCTTGTCAATCTGCTCCAGCCTTCCCGTCGTTTCTTTACTAAAGACGGTGCGCTGCAGGTTTGTGCCTCTATTATCGAGAAGGTGGAGGAGGAATTGGCCTCGCGCGCAGGACCCTCAACACCATCGGAAAAGCTGACCACACGAATTCGCGGACCAGCACTGGCGAAGCAGAATTTCTCTCGTGGGGCAACGCAGCTTTCTGTCCCACTACCGGAGCTCCCGCCTTTCCTCTCCACCGGCGCACTCACAGCGCTGAGGCGGGCGGCGAGTGAATTGCACTCGTGCGTGTTGCTGCTGCAGTACGAAATGATAGTCGCTTACGTCGCGTCCACGGGGCGACTGCATTTTCTGTACCGTACGAAAAAGCTGGTGAGAAGCACTGCGGAGTCGGCCCTGCTGTCGCACATAGCGGAGCGAAAGCGTTGGCGTCACCACATCTACAGCACCGCCCCCCTCTCGCGGCTCCACGCGTTACTCTCCGCGTGGGTGCGACAGCAGTACGGGGAGCTGGTGGCGCAGCTTGGTGGCTCGCCGGGCACGGGAAAGCCGCAGATGTCGGTCAAGGACGCCAAACTCATACCTGTTTCCGCAGCAGGCATGAAGACCACTCCAGCGCAGGTGCGCTCCCTTTCCTCGCAGCCGCTTCCTATCCGCGTTCCAGCTCATCGCAGCCCGACAGCGGAGCATCTGGGTGGCCATGGTGCGCAGGCGTACTATTTCTTGCGGCGTCATCAGCCCACCTGGGGTCTGCTTCTCCAGAAAGCGGAGCGCCTTTTTGCGGAGGCGGCCAACGCCGCGTGGCCTCTTAGCAACACGGAGGGCACCGTCAACGTGCTCGATCCTGTGCTGTGCTCCGTGATGCGCGCGCCAGACGTTCTGGCGACCGACGACGAGAATACTGACCCAGTGAGTCGTGCTCCCGCGGCGAGCTCGGGCAAGAGTGCTGCGAACTCTCTGCAACGTGCCCACCAACACCAGCAGGAGTTTCAAATCGAGGACGCTGGGCAGCATTGGAAAACCGGCCTTTTTGTGATGGCACGTAAGTTCGCTTTGCATTACCTGTGTGCCCGCGACGCGCGGAGCTGCGTGAGTGTCAGGGACAGCACGCTTTCCTTAATGGAGCAGCGAGAGCAGTGGGACATGTTGCGCACCTTCATCGGCGCCGCGGACGACACGGAGGAGGTTTCGTTCCTGTGGGGCTCACTTGCCCGCGGCAGCTACGCAGACCTCAAGAAGTGGCACGCGCTGCGCATTGATGTGTGCCACCTTGAGGCTTTCCGCGCCGACGTGGCTGGTGCGCCGTCAGACTTGATGGAGCTCTGCGGGGAGACGGGCGTGATTGAACGGTTTCGCGAAATGCACCGAAGGTACCTTCTGCAGCTTTGTTTCTCTCAAGCTGTGTGCGGTGACGCTGAGGATTCGCTGGAGGATTCAGCCGGCGCAAACGCACCCGCACATACCGCGGAAGGGCAGCCGATGCACACCACGGACAACACACAGCAAGAAGCCCGCCTTGCTCTCTTTGTGTTGCAAGATGCTCTCGTTGACGCGAACAGAGCCCTGATCTCAACCGCCACGACAGCTGTAAAGTCTTTACTTGAATGGGAGGCGGCATCTCTCGACACATGCGCGGCACACCCAAAGGCGCTGAACCGCAACTTTCAGAACATGGTTGAGTCTTTCACTTTTGCTATTGAACCAGAGAGAGTAAAGACTGGAGAGATTCCCTCCGGTCCTTTTAACCCGCAGCTCGTCCATTTGTGGCTCCCGGCGCTGCAGCATCCCCTCTTCGACCTCCACTTTCTCACCGGCAAGGCGTTGGGTGGCCAGCCCAGTGTCCTGGCGAGCAACGGCGCCCCTCTGTCTCCGCAGATGCATTGCACTCGAAGGTCATGCGATGACCCTTTTGCAAATATGCCGTTGGCGAACATTAAAGGCAATTTTTTTGCCACTGCGAGAACGTGTGGTGCGATGGCAACGGCGCTTGTGCTGGTGGTCACACAGCAGCGCTTTCTTTCTGCCTCTGACGTTGTGCTGAGTGGTGCGCGCATCTCCTCGTCGCTGCTGCGGCAGATTCTGGCGTTGACAGGCTGGGAAAGAGGAGGAGCGAAGCGAGGCTGCGACATCCGTGCCGACTCGGCGCGAGACGTAGATACGGAGGAGGGGATCGTGATTGCAGTTCGTCGGGTGCTCATCCGGCTACGCAAGGAAAAGGGCGATGGCGACGTAGCGAGGGATGGTGGCAACGTCGAGGCGGTGCCTAACGAGAACGGCGATGGGCGACAGATTGCAGTAGAGGTGGGCATGCACGTCCGCTGGGCCGACCCCCTGTCACCTGGGCTGACTTGGTGTAAGACTGTGTGCGTGCAGGCAGCTGCAGAAGGAGCGTTGTGGGACACACGGCCTACCTGCCGCTCGCAGTACACTGATCCCAGCTCGCAATCTCTTTCGACGGCACACTCAGACTCTCCCTCGCACGCGTCGCATCGGGCGAGCGACAACTTCTTTGTCACGGCAGTGGGGAGGGAGGGGGAATTCATCAACACGCAAATCACCGGCTTTGCGAGTGCAAGGCATTCGTGGAGCTTCACTGATGTGCCCGTTCCTGTGCGTTGGAGCAGTGTTCATGGCGCCGCTGAGCCTGGCGTGGTGGAGTTCCCCCTTTGTGTGGAGTTCGATCAGCTCTCGCAAGACAGACTGACCCCCCGTGCGGTGCCTTCCACGGATGCACCGTCGAGGAAGGCGGAGCGGGTGTCGGCGGCTGACGACGACATGGTGGCTGGTAGCGTTTTTTCAGTTCAGGAGGCGCTGGACGCGTATCTGTGGATTGCGTAACCCAACGCTGAGCGCACGCATTCATCTGATGTAACACTAGTTTTTTTTTTATTTGAAATGTTGAAACCTCCATTTTCTTTTTTAAAGGATATTTGCACGCATAATACGCTGCTTCGATGTTCACCATGTATAGATGTGGTTCGCCGTGTACCACTCCTTTTGAAAAAGACAGGCGAGAATGACCAGAGGACATTGGGAGAGCAGCTGCTGCTTTTCACGCGGCTTCTATTTTCGGTGTTTCACAGTGGAGCGTCCCCGTTTCTGTTTACTAAAAAAACAACAGCAGCAGGAACGACAACAAACGGGTACAGGAATAGTTGCGAAGGAAAGGCAACATTTCGTGGTGTGCTCGCGCTTGTCCATTCTCCTTTCCTTTCCCACGCGAGGCCCCACCGATGCCATGGGAAAGAATGAGAAGGGTAGGCGTCTCAGTAACCTGCTGGATGCTGGCTTTTCTATCACCTCTTTCTCTTTCCGTTGCGCATTCTCTTCTTTTCATACGGAAATTTACGCTGAATAACGAGATGCGGATGCATCAACCTGCTCATACGCGTACAAAAAGAGAAGAAAAAAGAGAAACAAAGAAATACACACCTTGAGGGAAGGAGGGACTGTTCCTGTATCGCTTGTGTCTGACATTCATTCCGTTCATGTTTTAACGGTTCTCATCTTCAAGGCAAACACAAAAAGGAAAGAAGTTGTTTTCCGACCAGGAAGACTCGAGAAGAGCTGCGCAAGTCGAGGTTCATGATCATACATTAAAATAGTATATAGTCACTATTTGGATCCCCCTTTCTTTTCGCTCTCTCCTTCTGTTGACCTCTTTGAGACAGGCTTTTTTTCTTTTTTTCTTGTCGTGATCCTACTCCTGCGAGAGGGACGGAAGGGTCTGTCTGCCTGTGTTGCCTGGATCGATTAGAAAGGAAAGGAAAAGGGAAAAACAAAAGGGAGTCAGTAACACGGGAAACCACGGCAAGCTTCTCTCTCCTTTTTTATCGCCCCCCTCTCTCTCTTCACTCTGTTGTAAAAAGTGTCTGCCACCCTTGTGGATTTACGTTTCTTCCCCCCTTTTTTTGCTGTCGCAGTTCAGCTTGTTGGGACGGCTCGCGCTTTTCTTTATCTTTTACTCGTAAGAAGCAAGCCGTGGGTGCAGTGCCGTTGTAGGTGTAGGGTGTCAGTGTCCTAAAGGAGAAGGGAAGACATATAAAAATAGATTCGTTCAACTCTGATTATTAATAAAAAAGATCTCTTCTTTTTTCTATTACGTCGTCAGCAGAACTAGATAGGATAGCCGACGAATGACATCATCCCCTTCCCCAGGCTTCAGGCTTAGTGGGGCAGAGAATGAGGCACCCGCTACCAAACCGCCGTCTTCAGGGCCTTCCTCCTCGTCTGCTGGAGGGGGTGGCAGCTCTTCTGAGTGGTGGCAGCGTCTCTACTCCGCACCGACCTTCACGGAGGGACTTCGCGTCGTGTTCGAGGTGGTGCCACTGTGGGCCCCCGTGGCCGGCGTTGTTGCGACAGCCGGTATCTACTACGTGAGCTTCCGCGTCCGGCTCTTCATCGCACAGTGGCGCATCGCAGAGCGGCGTCGGGCCGAGCGCAAGTATGAGCTGCTGGACAACCTGCGTGGCATGACAACGATGCCGGTGGGCGCTGTCCACGCTTTAGGCGATGACGACGACGACGACGACGATGATGACGAGGAAGAGGAGGAGGACGAAACGGCGGTGTCGCGGCGCGACGTGGACGAATTCCGCAGTAGTCTCGGCATTCGCTTGCCACGCGACGAGGATCTGATGGCCATCGTGGAGCGCATGCTGATGTCTGATGCCTTGCCCGATGGCTGGGTGCTGTATCGCACCAGCGCTGGCATAATCCGCTTCATGAACCTCAACACGCAAGAGCTCCTCTTTTTCCCTCCCAACAAACGAAAAGAAAAGGCGTTCATCGAGTCGGAGCTTCGAAAGCGCAACCGCGAAGCAATGGAGAGTCGGTACAACTTCTCGTACGAGGACGAAGGCATGAATTCCAGCTCGCTCTCGCCGTCGGGGGCGGATCTGCAGGGATTCACCTCCACCCACCACTCCGCCCACGACAACGCCGGGTCGCCGAGCGGAAACGCCTTGCCCATCGACTTCAACGACGACGGCGACCCAGAAGGCCCTGACGCTGGACAGGCGAGCGCCTTCACACGCGTCTTCAACTACTTCCTTGAGCGAGAGCAGAAGAAAATTGAGCAGGACGTTGCCCGTGCACGTTCGTCGAGGGAAGGGTCAGCGTTGGGGCAGTCATCGTCTGGACTCCCTAACGCAGGTGGCGTGAGCAGCGGTGGCCAAGGTGGAAGCGCAGGTGCTGGGGGATCTGGCCACGAAAGCACGACACACCGACCAGCCGCATCGATGACGTATCGTGTGGTGTCTTCTAGTGCGATTCACGGCAACCGAGGCGGGAACAGCTAGGAAGCGGAAACGATGAACTCTAACGCGATGTGACGTGAGTCATTAGCTCTCCCCCCTCCCAAGCGAAAGTTGGAGTTTCACTCACCTCTTGGCAGCTTCTTGTATTTGCTTTTTTTTTCTCTGCCAAGGCCTCCCCCGAGCGTTTCCCACCTGCTTTCCTTGTTCTTCCTCGGTGTTGCGCAGACACACAGGCTTTTAATGGCTATTAGGATGAACAATGTTGCAGCGTTCCTGAAAAGAACGTGTACCTTCTTTGATTTCCCCGTCCCCCTCCTTTTAACGCAGATAGCTCCACGACAGCTTCAAAACAGTTGTTTTGTTTTCTTCTGATGTTTTGGACTGACTCGGTCCCCTCGTTTCTGTTTGTTTGATGCAGTGGTTAATGATGTCGTTTTTTTTTTCCTTTGCGATCGTGTGCTGTCGTGCGTCATCATCAGTTTTTTTTTTGGTTTGGCTGATGGTAGTTGATAGAACATACTCCATGTGGCTTCGCTTCCGTTGTCTGTTGTTTTCTCCATGGCGTCTCGCTAAGTCGGTGCAGGCTTCATCTTGGGCTTCTTCGTGCACCTCAGCTCGCACGTGACGCAAGAGTGGCGTTGACCATATTGCAACCCAGAGGCGTGTGTGGAGGCGAAGAGAAAGCAAAAAGGAAAGGGAGGTGAACGTAGCGTGGGGCCGGCGTCGAAAGGAGGCAGACAAAAAGAAAACAAAATCAGGCGACAGGTATGTACACGCATGTGGGAGCACACACACATGCTTTCGATTTCTTCCCTTTTCTTTTTTCTCTTTGAAACAGTAAAAAAAAGCAAGAATCACACCGAAAGCGAGGTGAATGACACGACACACCCACCACTCATTAGAAAAAGGGGAAAAAACGTCATTCATGGGGGCGGAAGCCTATAGCGTCCACGCCGTGGCAGAGGAACAACACATAGAGTTTCTTTTGCATCTGCTGCATTTGCTTAGAAGCTGTGCGCGAAGTCAATGCCGTAACAGATGCTGCGACACATCTAGTCGAGGACGAAGAGTAGACAGAACCAGTAAACACCCGAGGCGAAGAAACTGTGAACGATGCGCTGTTGTAAAGGTCAAAGGCCTTCCTTAAAAGCAACAAGGGTGCAACGAAGCTCTGCTTTTTTTTCTTATGAATGCGCAACTGCGCGTGCGGTTCCGCGTCTTTGCTAAATTTCCCCCTTTGACGGTTTTGGTTGGCAACGACTTTCTACCTCTCTGTGCGCGCACCTCTCCCTTTCCTGCATCTCCGCATCTTGTGTTGTGACACTTTGTAATCGCCAACACCCACACCCACAAACTCACTCACGACGTCTGTCGCTGTTGCACTATCTTTCACTGCTGCCCCCTACTTTCTGTTGTTGTACATTTGCTCACAGCACATCCGCATTGCAGAAAGCATGCGCAAGGAAGTGACCGCGAGCGGAGGCGCGTCGCCCTACAGCCGCGGTCCTTCGGTTCGTGCGCGCCACGAAGCACTGTTCGGTCATAGGCCAAGGAGTGACATACCTCACGCGGCTGTAGCGCGCATCGCCTATTACCACTTCTTCGTGGCGTGCGGCGGTCGACGCGTGCGCTGCGCCGTCCTCAGCTGCCGAGAACTCCAGGTCGATTCGCAGGACGTCGCGATCACCGGCAGAGCGCGACAGGTGTGAAGCTCGTTGAAGTAGCCCGGCGTGTCGCAACAGCGGTGAGTCCTGACCAGGTGGTGGACAAGGCGGCAAGAAGCTGTTGTCCGGCTCCGGGCGTCCTGTGCGGATCCGCTTGCCGTGCTGTCGAGTCGGCAGAGCCTGCGTGCATCATCGCGAAGCTGCGTGCGGCGTGAAGCCGCGTCTGCGACGCACGAGCCGCAACGAGGTGGCTGAAGCTGGTGAAGAAGTATCGCCCCGGAGACCCGCAAGGCCCGCCGTGAGCGCCTGCACAAGGCTGGCGGAGGAGAAGAAGAACGACCCCAAGAAGACGGTGTGCGACGAAGGCTCCCCTGGCTGTCGTGAGCGGACTGCAGGAGGTGACCGTGTGCCATCGAGAAGAAGCAGGCCGCATGGTGGTGATCGCGAACAACCGTGGACCGCCCGTGGAGCTGGTGCTGTGGATGCGCCAACCTGTGCGGTGCAACAAGATTCTCCGTACGCGATTGTGGAAAGGACATGGCCCGCCTGGGTGATGCCATCGGCGCAGAAGACGGCGACCTGCGTTGCCATCACCGGACGTGAACGCCTGAGGATGAGGCCACGCTGAAGAACCTGATTCCGCTCCGTAAACGCTTCGCTTCCTGTCCGCTCGGACGTGATTCGCCGCCCACTGGGGTGGGCCTGCAGCTGTCTCTGCGCGCTCCGCGCTGAGCTGCGCCAGAAGCGGCACGCCGCGCAACCGCTGGTGTCGACGCCGCTGCCGTCGTTCAGCTAAACCGCAAAACAAAACCGACGACTTTTCGTTTGGAGGAGTTGAAGAAACGACACGTTTGTACAGGAGGAAGGGCGGGGAAAGGGCGGGACGGAGTACTGGTATGATGGAGTGGGGGAGGGTGACACACATCGGGTGCGCACCCGTCCTTCTCGCTGCATTTTGTTTTTGTTTTTAGAACGCCCCGTGTTCTCTTCCTCTCTTTCCCTCTTCCCCACCGCACCTGTCTGATGCCACTGCCTTCGTGTCGTGGCTGCGTGTTTTTCTGCACACTCCTGTTTTTTTTTTGCTGGTTTCTGTAAAGTGCATATCTTTTTATTTTCACTTTTGTTTTTTATTTCTAGTTTTGACCCAAACAAACAAACAAAAAACAACAACAGCAACAACGATGGAAAAGAGGAGAACGAACTTTTCGTCGGAAATATCAAAGGAAACTCAATGACACTGGGAAGGGGAGAGGTAAACCTAGTTGCGACTTCGTATTGCTCGTTGCGACACTCTTGCGGCAACAGCAGAATAGGCGGGGAGGGACTGGTAGAGACTCTCTCCGGCTTGTCTTCGTCCAGTGTTTCTCTGTTGCAATGGGGTGTTTTCCCTTTCAGCACTCCCATCACTGCTCTTCCTCCAGGGATGGGTAGGTCGTGTTTGTGAGGGTGGCGAGGAACAGCCGCGGACAACGGCGCACAATACGGCAGGGATGGAGGTCGTGCGTTGTGCCTTTTAAAAGCTGGGTCTTTCCGATCCTTTCAGCGGAGGTTTTTTTTTTCTTTGCAACTCAGAAATCTCTGCGGTGGGTTTTCCTTCGACCCTAGCGGTATTCTCTCAATCCTCCGTTTTCCACCTCTCTTTCCATTCCCTCACCGTTTGCTTCTCCGTTCGCAACCGCCTCTCTTTTTTTTTTTTCTCTCTATGATGTGATGTCTCACCACTGCGTCTCCGTAACACACACTTCCGCACGCCCGATCTATTCAACATCACTTTTTCTCTTTTCACGTCGACAGTTTGCTTCTGCAT
>OESO01000082.1:235486-335900 GCA_900240985.1 Crithidia bombi
TTTCTCTTTCACGTCGCGACAGGTTTGCTGTGATTTGGATCATGCCCGCGCAAGGGAAGTGACAGAAGACCGCGAAGCCCCGCGAAGGCGGCGTCCCACCTACAGAAGCCCGCTGAGGCTTCGAAGTTCGTGGCTCGCCCCGAAGACTTCGGTAGGTCGGCAGGACGTGCCGTACTCACGCGACCGTGTCGCGGCTTCATGCGCCTGCCCAGCGTTTGTGCACGATGCAGCGCAAGAACGCGTGTGCTGCAGCGCGCGCCTGAAAGGTGCCGCCGGCGCCTGAACCAGTTCAGCGGAAGGTGCTGGACCGGCACGAGCCGCAACGAGGGTGCTGAAGCTGGTGAAGAAGTACGCCCCGGAGACCCGCAGGGCCCGCCGTGAGCGCCTGCACAAGGGCTGCGGAGAGGAGAGAAGAAGAACGACCCCGCAAGAAGACGTGTCGACGAAGGCTCCCCTGGCTGTCGTGAGCGGACCTGCAGGAGGTGTACCCGTCTGCCATCGAGAAGAAGCAGGCCGCCGCTGGTGCTGTTCGCGAACAACGTGGACCCGTGGAGCTGGTGCTGTGCGATGGCCAACCCGTGTGCCGTGCCAACAAGATTCCGTACGCGATTGAAGGACGACTGGGCGCCGCCTGGGTGATGCCATGGCCAGGAAGACGGCGACCTGCGTTGCATCACGGGACGTGAACGCTGAGGATGAGGCCACGCTGAAGAGCCTGATCCGCCTCCGTAACACGCTCGCTTTCCTGTCCCGCTCGGACGTGATTCGCCGCCACTGGGTGCCTGCAGCTGTCTCTGCGCTCTCGCGCTGAGCTGCGCAAGAAGCACGCCCGCAACGCTGGTGTCGACGCCGCTGCCGTCGTTCAGTAGAGAAGTCTCCACAAGGATGCGGCGCTGCGTCTGCGCTCTTCATCTCGGATTCCCTCTACGGTATGTCCTGCGTTTCTCAGCTTCTGGCAGAGCAAACATCATTTGCTTTTGTTTTTTCGAGTTTTGGCTCTTTTTTCTTTTCAGTGGTAAAACAACAACAGCAGCATTAGAAAGGAGCTTAGACAGTCCTTTCATTGAATCGTGTGTGATGATGGAAAGTCACTGGCGTGGTTGCAAGTGCCTGGTCTTTCTTGCACTCACCACTGCGGCCCAAGTGGCAGCAGCAGGTGCTACACCAGCTATGGATGTCCACCATGGACGCTGAGGCGGGTCTGAAGACGCATGCCGTCATACGTGCGAAGAGGTGATAGGTACTGTGTGTGTTGAAGTGTGGGGATAGCAGCATTGTGCAGGGCTTTTTCCACTCTCTGCGCATGAGAGCAACTCGCAGTCACTCTTTGCGCAAAGAAATGCGTGAGGTATGCTCGCAAGCAGATGTATATGTGCAGATACAAATCTTTCTTCTCCGTATGCACTTCTTTTGAGGCTGTTGCTGATGAAAGCTCTGCCTGCGGGCACGTAAGGATAGACTCTTTCTCTCTTCCTTTCCCTGCCTCCTCTTCCTCTCTTGTTGCTCCACGGTGGACTGGAACACGCTCAAAAAAACAACACAAAAAATGTCTCTTTTTCTCAAATTTGTCTGCTTTCTCAATAAACATGTGAGCTTATACTGCGTTAGTTCTTTTGTAGTTGGACAGAAGAGGCGGGAGTTGCAGCTACACTTTTCATTTTCGCATAAGTGCAGCAGCAAGACTGTTGCTCGTGAGTGCGCTGCGGTTGTGTGGGTGCAACTCAGCACGTGACGCAGAAAAACAGTGTATATATTTCTTCTTTCCCTTCAGCTTCCGAAGTGTGAAGCGGTGCTGACAGGAAGGCTGTCATCTTGGTAGGTTTCTCGCCCTCCTTTCCTCCCCTTCCCCGGGACACACGCACACACACGCAGGCATCGTTAGTTGCATAATTCGAAAGGGGGAAAAGCAGCAGCAGCAGCAAATCAGCGGCTTTGTGGATCTTCAAAAAAAAAAATGGACGGTTTTCAGGCAGCTCTAGAGGACCTCGATGCCACCCTCAACGTCCTCAAGAAGCAGGTAGAGGCCGTCATCGTGGCGAGCACGCTCCCAGAAAAAAAGAAGGCTGAAATGGAGACGCGGCCGAAGATGCGCGAGGCGCGGCAGAAGCTCTCCGCGCTTCGTGCGGAGGCTCGTCGCACCACCGACCTCGACGCGCGCCAGGCTTACGACGGCATATGCAAAGACCGCGACGACATGATCCGCAACTTTGACCTGGAAATGAAGAACCAAATCTACCCACGTCGGGCGGCGGCGCCGCGGATGAAAACGTATCAGGAGCAGCGCGAGGAGGAGATGATGGGTCCTGGTGGGGCGGATGGAACTGGGTTCACCGACTCCAAGCAGGTCCTCAACGCCGCCATCAATGTTCAACAAGACGCCATCCAGTCTCTACAGCGTGCAGAGAGGATTCAGCACGTGACAGAGGAAACTGGTAAAACGACGTTAGCGGAACTGCAGAAGCAAACAGAACGCATGTATCAAATTGATGAGGAGCTGCAGAACCTGCAGGGGCAGATCGATCACGCGAAGCGCGATGTTCGCTGGTTTTATCGACAAATGGCAAAAGACAAGTGTTTCTTGTCTCTCTTTGGTATTTGCGTTCTTGCACTTGTGGTGCTTGTCTTTGTGTCTATCTGGACCAAGCGCAAAAAGAAATCCTAAATTGATGACGAGCAGCGTGCTTCGTGCAGCTTGTCTCTCCGCATGTGGGTTTTTTTTCTTTGCACATCTTGCACGTGTTTTGTTTCTCCTCAATGCCACTTGGCTTGCTGTGCGTTATTTTGCTTTGCCACTGTACTATATTTTATAATTTACTCTGTTTTTTTTTTTCTACACACACACACACCTTTGGAGTGATGTTTGTTATTTGGCCTTGTTTGCTTGCTCTTCCCCTCGCTTTGTTCATTGCTTTGCGTCTTATGTGAGAAGGAGCTGATAAACGCGTTAATTGCAATACAAAAAAAAAGCAGGAAAAGAAAAATAGATCTGAAAGGCCATGATTATAACCGTGCCTTGGAGGTTTGGCGGATCTCTTCCGATTGGCTGATGGAAGGAAACCAAGTCGATACGGAAGAAAAAGGAAGGTTGTGTATGTGTGCGTGTGTCTAGAAAAGAGGGAGAATGCTAATTGACGCTTGGTGATACCTCCTCTCCTGCTTTTCCTTTAGTGGTGCTGGATGCACCTCAACGAATTAAAAATTGCTCGTCGCTGTGTGGACGGCGAAGGAATGAAAAAGGCAGGCACCGATGTGATGTCAGCAAGGGTGACAGGAAGTCGCGTCCGATGGGTTGTCGTCGTCTGTAGAAAACACACACACACACAGTCGCATGCTTTTGCAGGCGAGTGCTTTTCCTTCATTTTGCTTTTCAGCTTCACCTTTCTCTCTATGCTCCTTTGCTTTGAAACAACAACAATGGAACCGTGCCTCGTGTCTTTAATGGCGCATTACGCCCACTCTCTTGTAAAAACGCACTCCACTTCTCATAGCGAGAGGTCGACCTCATCCGGGTTGAAGTACATATATATATATATATATATATAGGTATATGTATACTTAGTAATTTACATAGTCCTTTTCTCTTTTTTTTTTTTCCTCACAGGAGCAGGCAGGTGCGACTTGTTTCGCGTTCTGTCACACACACCGCTTTCTTTTCCCTTTCCCTTCCTTTTCCTCACCTTAGCTGCTTGGGTGACCGTATTGTTCATGCGTGGCTGAGCCGAAGCGTATCATCGACTTATTCAAGAGTGGGTCGACGCCCCTCATCATACGAGATTTCACCTGCGTGTTTCTCGCTCCTTTTTCCTTTTCCCTTATCTTTTCATTTGTTCACAGTATCATTACATTTATTGCCACTATTTGTTTCTTTTTTTTTGTCTTACTTAGCGTCTTTCAGCCTTTCAGCTGTCGTTGGCGGTATTGCTGTGTTAAACAACAATACACCTTCAGTCTCACCCAAAAGAAGCAGAGAAACGCGTGCGGGTACAGTTGCTTGTGCGCTGTTTTTTTCTTTTTTTCTGTGTTTGCGTGCTGCTAGTTGGATGGGAGGTTGCGGTGACGCCAGCTGCCCTTGAGTTTTGTTGACAACGAAGCTGGCGAGCAGCTCTTTGAAGGTCCGTGGTTGAACGCAGGAAAGGAAGAAGAGGAATACAGGGCAAAACACTTCGTGACAGTTAATTCACACACTATGCCAGCTAGCGCGGTTGCGCAAAGCAGCAGTGGTCATAGCAGCGGGAGCGGAAGCGGGGCCGCACACGAGATGAACCGGTCTACTGCATCGTCCACTGACGTGTCGTCTGGGCAGCGCCGCGCAGAAGAGCAGCGGTACGATGGCGATAGCTCCACGTTAATCTCCGTCGAGTACATTCAGCGTCTGTGGCTGATGCGCTCCGTCAGTCGCACCATTCTCGCACCAATTGAACGCGTCAAGTACGTGATGCAATGCCAAAAGGAGCTGCAGCGCACCGGCACGCTCAAATGCGAGTTCAAAACGGTGTGGTCCTGTGTGCGGTACCTGAAGCAGATGGAAGGGACGCGCAGCTTCTGGCGCGGTAATCTGATCCAGGTGGTGTCGCTGCTGCCGATTTTGCTAGCGCAGATCTTCATTGCCTACCCAACGCAGTCGTTTATTTTTAACTCTTGCCCGGTGCACAGCGCCGCCGGTTACACCGCTGCGAGCTATGCGGCCCTCCTAGGTGGTGCCATCGCTGCTACGACGGTGAGCTACCCTCTCGAGTTCGCACGTTTCCGACTTGCCGTGGATGTCAAGTCGCACGTGGGTGCTGCGTACAAGTTCCGTAACAGCTTTGCCTTCTTTTCGCACCCCGTCCTCAGCGAATGTCCTCACTACTTCTACCGTGGGCTCACGCTGTACATATTTGGCAGTGTCGTCTACCAAGCCGTCCATAATGCGCTGTTGAACTTGGTGGCCCCGTACGTGCCGCCGGAAGAGGAGGGCAGCAGCAGCTGGACGCCTGCCATTATTCAAACTATTGCCGGGCTGACGGTGTCCGGCACGACGACGCTGTGTCTGCACCCGGTGGATTTGGTGCGTCATCGTATGATGATTGCGGTGATGGAGGATGGACTGCGGTACTCCTCCATGATGGAATGCGCGACGAGGATTGCGCAGCGGGAGGGTATCCGTGGCTTTTTTAGAGGTGGAACCGTCACTCTAACTAAGATGATTGCGGCGACCGGCCTAGTGCTGCTGGGTCTTCCGTATTGAGCGTGCGTGGGCGAGAGGAGGAGGACGGCCTTTTTTTTCTGCCATCGCGGCTGTCTCCTCACGCACCTGCCCGAAAAACAAAAAAAAACAAGAACAGCAACAAACCGTCTTTGTTTCCCCAAGCAATTTGTGATCACAGCTTTCAGAATTTCATGCATCCGCTGTTAAGCACAAACATGTTCACACGCAAACAAACACCGTACGCCACACAAATCGATACACCCACCTAGACTCCCCCGCCACACACACACACACACACACACACGCACTCACACGCACTAACAAGCATGGCGACTCCGCTACGCCGCAGAATACACCAACCTCTATTTTTCTCTACTCACATACCCCCGCCACTTCTTTTTCTCTTTTTTCTGGTTTTTCTTTGTCTGGTGGATCGTCACAGTCTCCGCAGTTTTTTTTTTTTTAAGAACTGCTCCCACGGAACGACGTGCAGGTCAACGGAGACAGAGCTTCTGGTCTCTTTCATCCTCTTTGGACAGCTGAGTGTGGTGCAGTGGCTTTTTTTTGTGGCTGCACAGGGGAAGGGAAGAGATCCTCGCTTTTTCCAGATACCCCTTCCATTTCATGCAGAGAAGACAAGGTTAAGCTGCAGCGGTGTACTTAGCAGAGCGTCAGCGATGAGCGAGGAAAGTGTGTGTGTGTGGAAGACGTAACGCCGCTTCCTCATTATTGTCCCTCGACATTCCATACGATATGAAGAGGGCAACATAGGTGTACTAGGCGACCGCCCAGTTCGCATCACTGCGTTCTCGGTTCACCAAGCAAATTACCTCTCCCATCTATTTTCAAGTTTTGAGGTGAGGCTGCAGTGCTTTGTTCCTTTTCAGCTCTTCCAGTTTGTCGCAACGGCACGTCTTGTGAGCGCAGCGTGCCAGCTTCGTTGCTGCCTTAGACGCACGCGACAATGCCTTTAGAGATACGTAGACTGCAGCTGTTGAAATCTTCTTCTGGTAAGAACAGGGAAATGCGGGCTACGGAGCCACGGGACAATGGAAGGGCAAGAGCTGTGTGAGTGAGTGTGTGCGTGTATATGTGCAGGTCTGCGAGGTCATTGTGATGTGTGTCATGGACTCCTTCCTGTGGTTTGTTTCTGGAAGGGGTGGTGGTGGAAGAGAGGCGGGGAAAGACGTTGCAAATGCCTTTATGGGTTCTGTTCCCTTTCTTTGTTGATGCTCTCTTCGAGCTGCTAATATCGTGTGGTTTTGCAGCAGCTCACTCGTTAAAAGGCGTCTGATCTGGTGTTGCCCAATACTACTTCGACTCAGTTTCCAGCCTTGAGTGCGAGTGCGGGTGCATTGAGAGACACAGAGCCTTTAGATACACCCACCTGCCCACGCACGAGTTTTATCGACGTGCGCGTCTTCGCTTTTCTTTTGTTATGTCCCCCCTTTTTGTTTTCGCGTTGTGTCTTTTGCCATCCCCATTCTCTTCGTCTTTTGTGTTGAGCTGTCTGTCTTGTTTCCGTGTTTTGTGATGTTGCTGCCGAGCAACTGCGCTAGCTGATCGTGTTTCACTAACACACAAACACACATATACAAAACGCCAACAGAACGGAAAAGAAATGATGAGCGAGGGATGAATGGGAGAGAAAGCAGTGGGAATGCAAAGAAGGAACAAAGCAGCGCGTGTTCCATTCACTGCCGCCTGGCGAGTGATGCTTGCAAAAGTGAAGAGGAAAAAGAAGCCTCGTGCAGCCACTTTTTCTCAATGCTCTCGTTGTTGTGCTTTGCCTTTTCCCCTTGAGGCCTCCCAGTGTGTCAAGCTGTTTCTTGACATGTTCGGAAGGTGTTTCTGGTAGACTACTGCCGCAGTGTATGTAAGTGTGTGCACACAGGGAAGAGGCAACGGCCCTCCCTCTCTCGCGGTACGGTTTCCCAGTCCGAGGGCGAAAAGCTGAGGCACAACAAGAAAGGGGAAGTGGACAATGCGACCTTTTAACCTTCTTTTCTCTTTCTCCTGCTTCGAGAACACTAACAATATCAAAAAGCAAAGAAAAAACCGGCTTGGATAAGGGAAGAGAGCCGCGCCCACCTGTGCGGCAGGTTTTTGTAAGCACGTGCACACCCATCTAGCAGTTTTTCCCTTGCATAGAGCACTACAACACAGTGAGAAAGAAAGAGAAAGGCCGACCAAAGAAGAGACGAAAGGGGGGAACATAGAGAAGGGACGCAGCGGTAGATAGATGGACTTGAACGAGCAATAACGCGTGTTTTTTTCTCCCCTTAATTTACCCCCCCCTCCCCTTCCACCACTCTGCAGTGCGCGGCGACACACATTTTGCTGAGCTCATTTTGTGGCGATGCCGCAGCTGGAGCCATCTGTCTCCGATTCCATCTCCTATCTGCAGAACTTTATCAACACTTCAGCTTCAGTCCTCGACGGGCAAGGCACAGGGGGAGCTTCGCTTTCCGAGTCTTCGCTGCCGCCACCACCGCCTTCGCTTCCCGCGTTGTTCCTCGATTCGAGCTGGCAGGGCCGGCGTCACGCTTCTTCCTTTCCGGTGCAAAGCTCACCACCGTCGACAATATCCGTGCTGAGTCATCGCAGCAGCGCTCAGCGCTCCACCGTCGACGACGCGGTGTCCAACTCTGCGTTTGTGTCTCCCCAATTTCCCCAGCCCTCTCATAGACCTTCCCTGCCGACGCGTGCGGAGTGGAGGCAACCACACCCGGCGAGCAGTGCTGTCCATCACACATCTGACAGCTCAGTAAACGGTTTGACTCCCTTGGCAAGCAACGCACCCGCCACTGCGTCGGTTGCCGAAACGTCGAGCATGTTTCGCTACGGTTCCGACTCGGCACGGAGGACGGGTGACCAGTGGCGGAACAGCCGCCACCCCCCCACCACTACCACCACCACCACGCCACTTACACGATCTGCTGGACTGATGCACCGTGGCGAGGCGAGCACCGCGGGCGTGGGCCGGGGTGGTATTGGGTGGCAACGCGCCTCCCCGTTGTGGAGCGAGTCCCCCTCACCGCAGCAGCCACCTCCGCCACGGCAGCGTCTCTTCACCTCCTCGTCTCCCTCGTCCCTTGAGCAACGGGGCTCGCTGCGAGCGGAGGAGCGGTTTCCGTGGCGTCATAGCACCGTGGCCCCGCCCACCCATCAGGGCTCCTCGCTGCTGTGGGGGTGGGGTAGCATCAACAACAGCAACAACGGGAGTGGTGGTGGTGCTGCGGCAGCGTTGTCTCCGTCTCCATATCAGCCGACGCTCTGCTTGGGTGAGGACCATCTACGCAGCAGTGGCAGCGGTGGTGGTGGCTACCACACGGGTGCACCTCCCGTCCGCTTAAGTGCAGACACGCCGCAGCCACGTGAGGCCGCGTACGAGGAGGTGGAGGAGCGGAAGACGCCGGCGATGCAGCGACGCCGACCACCTCTTCCCCCTCCGTCGACCACCGCGGCCCCACTACCACCACCGACGCAGCCGCAGAGTGGGAGGACACTGGAGCTGAGTGTGTGCCACAACCCAGACGAACACGCAGCCAACATGCGACGCATCGCACATTACTTGAAAGACTACTACGCACGGGAGGCAGATGAGATGGAGCGCGGCGTGGAGTCGCTGACAGCTGAGGATGTGGCGGGGCTTGCGCAGTGCTTTTACATTGACCTTTACCGCACCGTGCGGCAGGCGCGGCGGTCAGCGGGGCTGGAGACGTCTTCCTTTGTAGCTGAGGACCCAACGGAGAACGTGGTCGCCCCCATCGTCCCTGCACGAGCGCCGCCGCCACCGGTGCCTCCGCAGAAGGAAGGGCGACGGTTCGCGCGTCATTCAGGCAGGCCCACAGCTCCCCCTCCGCCGTCGCGAAACGCAGAGGAGGTTGCGAGCAACGACATCGTTGATGTAGGTGAGAGAACAGGAGATGAAGGCGAGGATGAAAGGAGGCAGCGGCAGCACCAGGCGTCACCAGCGCGAGGTTCGAGCACGCGCACCGCACCGCAGAGAAATGTACCAGAGAAGACCTCCGATGCACTTGTTGCATCTTCCCGACTCTCCAACTCTGGTTACTCATCTGCGTCTTCTGGACGGCAGCAGGAGCAACAGCAGCTACGAGGTGCCTCGCCACCGTCGCATTCTTTCTCCCACCCGCAAAACCCGCTGCTCTTGTCCCCGGAGGACGAGCTGCTGTCGAGCCCGGCCGCCACGATGCGTCTCGCCCCCAATGGGCAGCTTGCCTACAGCGGCGGGGGCACCCATCCGGTCCAGGTCATCACCGCCCGTGTGCCGGCGTTCCGTAACGATGACACCGTGATGGTGACGGATGGCACCAACCACACTCTATCCCTTCGGCAGCAAGAGCACCTGCAGCAGCAGCAGCGCACACTGCCGCCGCAATCCTCCTCTTTCTCCCCGTCTGGCGTGAGCGGCTTCCATCACCCCAGCCCGTCCGTCACCTACGACCACAACGGAAAACGCAGCGGCTCCCTTCAGGATGTGGAGGCTGCTTCCTTGTCTGCGCTGGCGAGAACGCCGTCCCCGCCATACCGGCACCTCGCGTCGGTGCCACCTCAGCCGCAGCCGTTCGCAGGGCAGCCGCAGAACGTGTTGCACCGGCCGTGGTCTGCCAGCACGTCCACGTCCCCCTACAGCAGCGTCACCCATCCTGCCAATTCCCGTCGCCCTGGCACCACCCCCGGCATCATGCACGACTCGGTCCGCCACTCCCCGCGTCGTGCGAAGCACCGTAGGCGCAGTGGCGAGCGGCGTGCACAGCTGCGTCCACGCCCTCCGGATGTCAGCAGCAGCAACAGTAGCAGCGACGACGACGGGGTGGTGGAGGACACCGTGACATCGTACACGGCGGAAGCCTCTGACAGGGAGAGCTCTGTGAGCTCGCGTGGCCGACCTCGCCACCCCGTGCCGTCGGAGCCATCCAGCGGCATCGTCAAGCGTCCGCTGAAGGAGCTGATGCCCCTGCTGCGCGCACACGGCACCGTACTTGTGAAGCACGTCCGTCACGACCGCCGCCCCCACCTGCGCCTTTTTCAGATTCTCGACTGTATCGACTTGTATCAAGGGAAGGAGGTGCTAATGCCGCATTTCACGTGGGTCGCAGCCAACGACGTCTACCGACACGATCGTCGACCACGCCCAAAGAAAACGAAGGGTGGCGTGCCGCTGCCGACGGGGCTGTCCCTCGCCCAGCAGGAGGTGCCGTACGAGACGGCGCTGAACCTCACACACCTGGAGGCGGTGTACGTTGGGGCGGGCCGCGGCATCTCAGCCGAGTACATGGGCCTTTTTCAGCGCCGCCGGCGGGACAGCGTCGTCGTCGACCACCGCCGTCGCCCAGTGGCAAACGGCATGTGTGCCGTCTTTGTCTTTGCGGAACGTCCCGTCGCGGTGACCTTTCTGCGCGAGGATGACCGTCAACTCTGGGTGGGTGCCATGATGGGCGTGGTGGAGCGGAATCGTACTCTGGGGAGCTAAGATGGAGAGCTGGTCCGGCGATGGGCGTGGAGGGAGTGGGTGGGGGACCGCAGCCGGCTGCACATCTGTGAGCACTCTGCACGAAACGCGGTAGATGCCATGTAACACCACCACCGTAATCCATCTCTGTGAGCTGTGGCGGTGTGGCACTGCGGGATTTACCCCCACTCCCCCCCGCACACACGCCATTCTTCCAAACCAAGCATAGAAGTGTATCTTTCTTCGTTTTTCTCTTGAGCACGCTCTTCTTCACATGTGTGTGTTGCACTTAGATTCTTAGACATATCGCCAGTATCACCTCCGTACACACACACACGCACACACACACACACGCACCTTTTTTTTTTCTCTACAGGAGGCCGCCAAGGATGGCTCTCTGGAGAAAGAGCAAATTCAAACCAAAAAAAAACGAAGCAGCCCGGCTAAGGCCGGGCGAATTTGGGCTACCCCTGTCTGACTTGACCTTCCAAGTGGAATGTGCGACTCAAGTGGGTGTGTTCTTGATAGTGTTGACGCGCACGCAACAGCAAAACAAAAACCTCGTTTTTTCTGCTTTCTGCATCTCTCGTATCCGCTGACTTTCTGTTGGGGTACGCTGTGTAGCATTGGGGGCGCAAGTCGAGGTGCAATTACCGCAAAAAAGAAAAACTAAAGGGTAAGCAGCCGCAGCACCTTCGCATTTCATGCGTACAGCTACTGCCACAAAGTGAGCAAGCGATGTGACAGCCAAGACAGGTTCCATGGCTTTGTGCTTGTGTGTGTGTGTGTGCGAAAAGCTGCACACCACTTCGTCAATGCTCCCGCATATCGCTGCTGCTCTCAACTCAAATACCACTGCTCTCCCCCCTCTGCACATCATTATCTTCTCCATTCTCTTTCCTCGCCTTAAAAAAACCCTTGGTTTGGCACCTTCATGTGTTGATGTTGCGTCTCAAGTCTCTCGTGCTAGCAAACCCGGCTAACCCCCGGACTATTTCTCTTTCTTTCGTTGTTTCGTGTCCCCGATAGCAACTCATACGGACCCTTCCCGTGTCCCCCTCTGCTCCGCCTTGTTTATTTCTCTCTCTCTCTTTTGATTTGCTGGTAGGGCAACCTTCAGATTTTTTTTTCTCAATTGCCGCCTGCATTCCGCTAGGCGGCTGCGTCGTCTTACGTTCTGAGTTCCTTCCGCATCTCGCCGTATTGCGTTTGGTGAACCAAAACTATCACGAGTGGCGAATCTGGTTGCAAAACACTCCTTTCCCCTCCAGACCTCGTTTTTATCTTCTGAATTGCCTCCTCTTTTCTCCTCTTGTGTGCGTTGTGTTTGGGAGGCTCGTTGCGTGTGGGAGTGCGCAACTTCGCGAGCAAATTTGAGTTGTCAAGGCTGAAGTCACAGTGATTTCTTGATAGCGTGCTGTTTTTTTTTTGAATATTGTATTTCTTTGCGTGAGGCTGCGAGATTGGTGACGTCTCACTGTGTGAGTGTGTGAGTGTGTGCTTCACAGAGAGCCTTCGTGCGTCACCTTGATCCTTTCCAACTTCCCATCGTGCTGGCAGTAACTCCTTTATTTGATTATTTGCGTTGGCAGATCACTGAGCTAAGAGAGAACCCCTTCGACTTCATCTGCCATCACTGCAGTTAGCATCCCCTCCCCCCCAAAACGCCGCATACAACAACCACACAGAGTTTTGTTTTCTGATTGAGTTGACACCTTTCCTCCTTCTCAGAAAGGAGAAAACAAATACGAAGAAGGACGGCGAGGGTAGGACGAACACGCCGGACGGAAGAAAGGCGGAGAGTGATTGCACGTCCTCCTCTTCGATCCCTCCTGTTGTTCTTCTTGTGCCTATTACGATTCTATTTTTTTTTTTGCTTTGTTTATTTGCTGGCTCCCTTGCATGTGCTCTGGAGAAAGTCGCCTCACCTCTGTTTTTTCTGGCTTAAAGAAAGCAACCTTTTTTTGTTCCGTTGACCTCGACGTACTTCTCTCTCTCCCCTGTTTTTTTCTTTTGTTCTGTTTCATTTCACGTGTCCTTCTGGAACCCGAACGCCGCTGTCGCTCTTTGTCTCCCATTTGCCAGAAGTCTTGTAACAATCTGATACCGTTTTTTTGTTTGTTTCTGTTTAGTGTTTTTTTTTTCTTGGTTTTGTTTTGTGTTCGTTTGCCTCCTCTTCCAACAGCGTTCCAACTTCTGCTTACTCTTATTGTCTTTCCCACCTTCTGTCCTATTCTTACTCTTTTTTTTCTTTTTTCTGGCTCTCCCCTTTCCTTTGTATTCTAAGTTTGTAGTTTCTTTTTTATTCGCTACTCCGCTGTGAAACACTTCCCATTAATAATAAAAACAAAGGAAAGGGGCCAATAGCAAAGCAAAACAAAACAAAGTAGCACTCCCGCAAAAAGAAACAAACAGAAAAACAGGTCAGAGTTCCAAACGCATTGACGACGACGTTCATCTTCTTTTCATATTTACTCTCTTCTTTTTTTTTTTGCTGTTTTCTGCTCGCCTCTCTTCGTGCTCTTCTTTACACATCAGAAGCTTCTTCGTCTTCTCTTTTCTTTCTTCTCTTTTTTTCCGTCTCCTCGGCGTATTTCTTTGTCATTATTGTGTGTAGACGTGTTCGTGTGTGTGCGTGTGTGTGTGAGTGTGCAACCGTTGATGAAGGGAGGTGACACTTTGGCTGATCTCTTTGTTTTTCTTTCAACCCAACCCCCCTCCACTACATTGACCACAAGTGCTCTTTCCTCCTCTTTCATTTCTTCTGTTCTCCCTCTTTTTTTTTTGTTTGCGAACCGCTGTGTTGTTGCGGTTTCTTTGTTGAGTGCTCAGCGCACACTACTTCCCCCCCCCCCATACACACAGGTGCGCAAGGTGTTGTCATATTTCTCTCTCACTCGCTCTCTTATAGTTCTTCGTTTTTTTTTCTTCTTTGCATCTTTTTCCTTTCCCTTTTTTGGTGGTCATTTTGTGAGTTGCGGCTGCGTTGGCGGCGATAATTCATAAGAACAGTGCTTTTCTTTTTCTATCTTCCCTTCTCTTCTTTTTTCTTTTTAAATCTGGAGAGGAGTCTGTGGTTTTTCTTGCGTCTCGTTGATACGCGCTCTGTCCACTCTTCGTGCTTGTTGTGCACTTGTCGTGTTTACTCGCTTCCCAACTTGTCCTTTTTTGTTTTTGTTTTCCTCCCTGCTCCCTAGTCTCTCCTTCGGTTTGTTTCTTGTGACGATTGCTGTAGGCTCTTGTTGGTGTGTTCTTTTTTTTCCCTTTTACAGCATTCATATTTGGGCTCAGCACAACTCCCCCACCCAGACTTTTTGTTTTCTGCGTTGTCACGCAGCTGTTCTCCCTCTTCAGCTCTGTCTGTTTCGCGCCGCTGAAAGGGCTCTTTTTTTTTTTTTCTCCTTGTGAGGCAGCTCATACACCTGAACACACACCAAAAACAAAAGTACGTAGAGAAAAAGACGAAGTCTCCGTCTCCTTTTTTTTCCCCTGTTTTTCCGCCTCTTCTCTTTTCTGCTGCTGGAAGTTGTCGCTGAAGACGGCATTGCACCGCTTCTATCACTTCACGAGCTGAGGCAGCAACGCTTCAGTCGTAGCATCTGATACCGCCTCTGAGAACACGAAGAGAGAGAAAGAGAAACAGAGGTAGGAAGAGAGGAGGTCAGGGAGACCGGACGAGAGAGAAGGAAAAGACAGGAATAATACAACTAAAAAAGGCAAAAGGAAAGAAGTGTTGTCTATTTGTTTCACGTAAAAGAAAAGGTAGCTAACACCTCCTTATTCCCAGCTCCGTGCTGAAAACAAATACTCCATAAAAAACAACAACTATCTCCCCTTTCCCTTTTTGCCTTCTATCTTTGCAGCGGTCTTTTTCTTTCCCTCTCTCTCACACACACACATTCACACACGCATCGGCTATTGACATCTTGAATAGTTGACCTCTGGATGCAATCGCTGCCAGGTTAGGCTGTCGTTAAGCGCTTTCTCACCTTTTCTTATTCAACGTTTTTGTTTTCTGCTGTCGTTTTGTTGGTGTACTGTTCTTCGTGTTTTCGTGCGAAGGCAGCGCGAGCCTCTTCGTTCGGGTCTTCTTTTTTGTGTTTGGTTGTGTGCTTGTGTGTGTAACGGTGTGAGGGAGGGAGTTGGTCAAGGAAAACTATTTGAGGGGGTCGTCACTGAAGTTGTATTCACCTCCTCTTTCTCTTCTTCCTTTAACCGCTGCTTTTTTTTTCTCTTTTTTTTTTTAAGCGTGTCAGACCGCAGCGGTCGCCATGCACAATACGGTGGGCAGCAATGGCAGCCTTGGCGCAGAGCACCTCTTTGTGATGCGGATGCTGCAGCTGTCATCACGACGCACAGCGCTTGTAAAGCAGCGCGCAGAGGAATCCGCCGACTCATCAGCCATGCCAATGTGCCAGCCGTCCTCTTATCACGACGCGGGCCGTGTGGCAAAAGACGCGAAGAATCCTATCGTCGTTGGAACGGTACTGCGCATGAGCGGCGACACTGCATCGCAGGATGGGCCGTGCAACGCTCCTAGTCTCTGTACCCCAGTTTCTACGGCCACTCCCGCCCCGGCCAACACACGCCCGCGTCTCTCCGTGGAGGTGACACGCAGTGACGACGACGCTGCCGCTGAGGTCAGGGGTGAAGGCGGGATGGCTGTGGGCGAGGAGGCGTTGCCAGCGTCACCGACGTCGTCAGCCACGGCGTTCAGCAGGGCTGCAGAGCCGGTCTCTCCGCAGTCCCCGCTATCGCCGATGCGACGTATGCTTGAGTTGAAGGGCGCGCGCCCGGTGCGTCGGCCGCGCGGCCAGGACATAATCCCGCCGCATCGCCGCAGCGACAGCGACGGCCTGAACGGCTACCACCACCACCAAAACAACTGCGGCGGCAGCTATAGTACTGGTGGGAGCCTTAGCGGGCTGAATATGATTAACAGCGTTGACAGCAGCGTCGGGGCGTCACACAGCACTGGTGCGAGCAGTTCCAGCAGATGCAGTACAGCGAGGGCTGCACTGCAGCACCCGCCAGACCGCCGCACGCTATCAGCAATCGAGCTGCAGGCGGCTGTCGGTGCTTGCGCAACCCCACAACCGCCGCCGCCGCTGCGCACTGCCACTGCAACGCCTGAGGACACGCGAAGTGCACCGGACGTGCCTGCGTTTCCCACGACAGCAGGACGCAGCGCATTTTCTTTTGACAACGCAAACGGCGCGGAGGAGACGGCGCTCACGCCGACAGCACTTCCTCGTTCCTGTGAATGGGGAAGCTGTGCTGCGGAGTCGACCGAGGCGATGATGCCGTCGACGGGGCCTGTCAACAACGGCGCAGGGGGGAATGGCAGTGGCAGCACAGCCCTTGCAGCAACAGCAGCGACGACCACCGCCGGCGCTGCCTGTCGCTGTGAATCACCGACCTCACCCGTGGTTGCGCAGTCCTTCAGTGATTTTCTGCGCCGCCTCTGCCCCATCTCGTCCTCCTCGCCGCCAGTGGCACCGTCCATGTCGAACCCGTTAAGTTACGACACCGGAGTTTTTTCTCCTCTTTCCGCTGCTGGTGGTGGTGCCAGTGCTGGTACTAGTGCTGCTGGCGCTGCTGCGACAGCGACGGCGGGCCTCAGAGTTGACGTGGAGGGCGGGCCACGCCGGGGAATGACCGCGATGGAGTACCCAACCCCCCTGACCGACGCGGGGTCGTCTGCGTTCGTCTCCTCTGGCACGAGCAAGCGATCCACCAACCTGTCTGCTCTCAAGCCCTCGCTGCTCCCGCCCCCGCTTCCGCCGTACACCACAGCCCCGTCGCTGCCACTCGCTAACCTGGGTGCTGGAACATTCACGACAGCCCAGGAGCTCGTCGCGTGTGTGCGGCTGGCGCAGATGTGGACGATTATGGCCTCTCGACGCTGGTATCACGCGGGGGACAACTTCATCAACATGCGTAACAGCTGCACCGTCAATGCTCCTGCAACACCGCTGACCTCGCCAGATGCGCAGCTGCCGCCGGTGACGAATCGCCAGCCGTCAGGACACATCAGCAGCAGCGGCAGTTGCAGCGGGAGCAAGAGCGCCACCGGTACTGCTGCAGCTGCTGCCACGGCCAAAAGCGTGCCTCCTTTGCTGGATGGTGAGGCGACGCTGGTGAGCGACCGTGTAGACGCCGTGCTGCCGACCTGGGCCTACCTTTCCTCTCACTCCGCTGATGCAGCACCTGCAGCATTCATGTCTGTGAGGGGCCCGGAGCGCAACCCGGCAGGTGAGTCGGGGCCCCCGTCGTCGGCATCCTCGGCGAGTCGCCGCTCACGGCACAGCCACAGCAGCAGCCTTAGCAGCTCTCTTACGAGCGCCGCGGGCGCTTCCGCCGCCTCTCCTCACGATACCGAGGGTAGGGTGAGCCAGGGCCGGCTAGACCGGCAGCTGTGTCTCTTCCCGTACGGGCTGGCGGAGGCGTGTGCCTTGGGGCATCTCCGCCGCCGCAGCAGCAGCAACAGCAGTTGTCGTCGCTCTAACAGAGATGGCACCGCTGCTGGCACGACCACCATGGCGAGCTCGCTGCACCTTCTTCGTTTGGAGCTGATGCTGCACATGTTGCAAATTCCGCCCACCGTGCGCACCGTCTCCGCAGAGGAACGTCGAGTGCTGCTGGAGCACGCGCTGGAGGAGTTCGCCGAGACCGGCGTGCTGCCGACGTCGGTGCTGCGCAGCGTGCTGAACGACGCCGCCCTGCGGCTGCTGAGCAGCGTTGACGACGTCGTTTTGAAACGCATCGCTGGAGACGATGAGGCGGCGGTAGTGGAGGTCAGCGAGGTTGCGCCACCCACGACTACGGCCGACGTTGCGCCGCCGCCGTGTGCCAAGGTAGTCCCGTTAAGCTTGCATGTGCACACCGTCCAGGGTGAGCTGTCCACCTCCGTCACCAGCTCGCCGACGATGGTGTCGCAGCTGCCACTGGCACCACGCTCTCTGGTTGCCGGCTCCTTCGTGCACTCCGCCGCCGCCTCCACCATCTCCGGCGAGACGGACTCGCTGTGGCCCATCAGCGTGATTGCAGCCCCTGCCATTCCCACACAGCTCATCCTCAGCGTGCTGGTGCACGTGCTGTCGCCACAGCCGCTCACGCCGGCCGACTCCGCAGAAGGCAAATACGACGGTGATGGGCGTGGGCCGGCTTCAGCGACTGCTGCCGACTGTGACCATCCAAAGAGCATCGGTGAACGGGCGCCGACGCGGGACGCTGCATTGGGTGTTGCGGAGGTCGTCCTGCAACACCTTTTCCCTATCTCCTTTGTGCTGTCACGCTACGCCACGCGGCTGTCCCTCTCCAGCGCGGTGGACTACGAAGCGCTGGGCAGCGGGGTGGACGGCAACTCCACCCCCGTCCCTGCTGAAGAAACACCCGGCACAGAGGGAAAGGAAGGGGGCGATGCTGCTGCTGCTGCCGCCGCTGCGCCACAGCAGTGGAACTGGGTCGACGTCGATCTCGCGGAGCTCCGCGCGGCATGTGGCGTGATGGAGACACCGGCACCGCCCCCCGAGGTGGGCTCTCCAAACACCAAGTCGCGCACCCGGCGATCCAAGAAACAGTCGGGGTCGTCGCCGCACGCGATGGTCGCTGAGGCGGCTGCAGACGAGTCCGCGTTTCCAGCTGCGGGCGAAGATCAGCAGCCACCCCCATCAGCGAAGCAGCCGGCGCCGCAGCAAACGGAAGGCAGGGTGAAGAGCGGCGGTGATGAGGAGGGCGTCGACATCGTCAGCGTCAGTGAGTGTCCGCAGCTGCTGCGGTGGGATGTTGCGAAGGAGACGGCCGACCTCACCGCGACGACAGAGGCGATGGAGTACCAACTGCGGCTCATCTGTGGACACGCTCAGCTGCTGTGGCAATTTATGAAGGATCTCGACACTCATCAAGACACAGAGAGGAGGAAAGCGGCTCGGAGAGGTCAGACTAAGTCAGCTAAAAGGCCAAAACCAACGGAGTCGTCGTCGTATGCGGAGGAGATGCAAGGCAGCGTGACGGCGATGACCACGCGGGCGACGATGCTGTTGATGGACGCCACTATCCGAAAAGGGTACTTCCTCGCAAGCGCCGGCTGCCCACCGGCCAGCGGCAAGGAAGATCATGACTGCGGCCGCAGCACCTCCTCCTCCGCTCATGCGTTGCACAAGACTCTGTCGGCGTGGTTTAGCCCCTACGCCGCTCATCTCGCAAAGGAGGTCTGCGGGCCACTGGAGCGGCTGGAGTCTGCTTTTCTGGCGTCCACCAGCAGCACCACTTCGTCTCCTGCGGCCACCACCGTCGCCTCTGTGGGCGTAGCAGGAGAGACGACTGGCAGCGCAAGTGACGGGGCCGCGTCCACCCTCGCGCGGCACGTCGTGGGGGCCCAGGTGGCGCTGAAGGAGACGCGGCGTCATCGGCGGTCCGCCGCTGCTGCGGCACGGCAATCCCACACGACAAAGAGGGCCACAGCGAACGCAGGACAGGAGGGGGACGCCTCTGCCGTCTCTCCGCTGCTTCCAGCACTGGGACGGGCTAGGGCGATGGTGCAGCTGTGTCAGGAGGTGGCGGACACGACAGACACATCCGCTGCCTTCCCGAAGATGCGTCTCGTGGGAGGAGGGGATGGAGAGGAGGACGCCGTGGTCTCCGACCCCCTACTCTTCTCCCTGTGTGTCCCGACCTCGCAGGCACAAGATGCACACCAGCGCTTTCTGTCGACCTCATCCACCGCGTCGGTGCGGGTGCTGGAGACGTCCAGCGCCGCACAACCTTTGCAAGAGCACATCACACGCTTGCAGGGTGAACTCCAGCGAGTGCTAGAACAGCTGGAACGATCGCAGCGCTTCTGGGCCACCCTGCCAGCGTCACTGAAGCTGCTGCAAGGCGAGCGGAGTGCCATGCAAGACATCATCGGTGAGGAGGCTGCTGCGCGGCAGCGACTGCGGTCGACGTGTGCAGCAGCGCGCGAAGCTGCGCAGAGCAAAGTGCAGGCGCGTCTGACTGCAGAGGCGAGTCAAAAAGAGGCGGCAGCCGCGGCGCAGCAACAGGTGCCCTCGGAAAAGGCCACGACACTTCGTCATCGCGAGACGGACAAACCGGTGCCACCTGCGCAGGTGACAACGGCCGTGGCGGCGGTGTCCGCAGTGGAGGGCGGAGCAGACACCTCCGCAGAAACGCAGAAGATCGTGTCTGCTTCTCCGCCTCCACCTCCGACTCCGACGCCAACCGTGGATGCGCAAGCCGAAGGCGGGGAAGGCAACGTGTGCAAAGACGGGAAGGTAGGCGTCGAGGCGCGGATGCTGCACAACGCCGGTATGCACCCCACCACTCCGTCACCGGAGGCTGCTGCATTTGCAGCAGCCACGACGAAGCGGTCAGTTCCTTCGCTTTCTATCAGCGCTGCGGATACCCAGTCGCACGCTCCACTGCGCACACCGCAAAATGCATCGAAGCGCGGTAGCAGCATCAGCAAGGGCGGCAACAACAAAGGAGGCGGCAAGAGTGGCACGACCACGGCCACGACCGCCGGCGCCACCACAGCGTTGAGCAGCCCCAAGAGTTTGCGCAACCGTACGACACAACAGTCACCGCACTCACCTGCTGCCCAGTCGTCTGCCACCCCAGCGTCCTTCACGGACTCTGCTGTCGGTACTCCATCGATCACATCTCCCCATTCCGGTGCCTCCACCTCCCCCAAGGCGGCCAGCAGTGGCAGCACTTTCTCTGCTGCCGCTGCTGCTGTGGGAAGCGCGACGCAGGCGGCTCCTCGTCCGGCTCCGCAGGAATCTCCACGTGGCCTCTTCGTGCTGTACGTGGATGTCGCACTGATGCGCCAAGCCGCTCCCTTCGTCGCCATCGGCGCCGTGCTGTTTTTTCTTTTCCTCCTCCTGTGAAAGCTCGTCTCTGTGTGGACAGGGAGGTGTTGACCTCGGCGGCGTCGTGGAAGAGGTGGGCTTTTTTTTTGAGTTTTGTGTTGCGGCCTCTTCTTTTGCACCGAGGCTTCTTTTTGTTGTGTTTTGTATGTTTGTCTGCTCCGATGCTCGTGTGCACGCTCCCTCTCTCCCCCTCTCGGTGTCGCTTTTTTTTTTTTCTCTCTCTGTGTGTGTTGGTGTGCGTTTGTGCTTTTTTTTTTTGTGTTCTCTCCCTTTCGTCTTTTTTTTCCTTTACAGTTTCACGACTGTAATCAGCACCACCGGGCGCCTCCTCCCTCCTCCACCGCCGCGACGCGGTAATGCGTGGGCGGGTGAAGGAAGGGGAGGGGGAAGGTAGGGTACCCTCCGCTCTTGCGCCGTCCACGACCACCTCACGAGGGGGTATCAGACTTAAGTGTAGCAAAAAAAAAGAAAGCGAAAAAGCAGTTGTATTCAGCAACGGCACAGCTGACTGGCGAGGGCGGCTACTGCGTGTGCGTCTGTTTGTTCCATGGTGGACGATGCGAAACGCTGCCGTGGTCACCGCCACCACCACCATCTTTTTTTCCTTCCTGTCTCTAAACAACGGAAGAAAGGAGTCGGAGAAGACGCACCAGCGAGAGCGCTCTGAGCAGCGTTCACGCCATGCTTAAAGAAATACATGCACACAGACGTCTTTGTTTCTCAGAGAAAAAAAAAAAGCGCTATGGCAGCGCCTGAAGCGCCCCGGTTCGTCATCAGCACCCGCCCTCTGCTACCTTTGCTGTCTCAACCTCGCCTTCTCCATTCCCCACACACTCTGCATCGATCCCCAACACTGGATGGTGGAACTCTCGTGCTACCACACACAAACAAACAAAAAACAAATGAGCGGAGGAGAAAAAGAAGATAGCTTCCTCCCGAAAGCCCCACAGGAAGTAGAGCTGGCGGACAACGGCGAATACCTGAACAATAACGACAAAAAAGGTATATATATATATATATATATATATATATATATATATATATATATATATATCGAAAACTGCATTAGTGGTGGCCTTGTGTGTTGACCCGCTGCGTTGGCGTGAGTGCTTTGTGGCTGTCTTAGCATTCCTCCCAAAAAGGGCATACAGGATTGCCTCGTGCAGGTGCGCAAGTCCAATCTCCCTTTATTTTTTGCGTGTTTGCTTTGCACTTTCTTATTCTCACTTATTTCTCCCTTCAACAATGAGTCACAAGTACATCTTCAAGTACATCATCATTGGTGACATGAGCGTCGGCAAGAGCTGCCTCATGCACCTCTTCACCGAGCAGCGCTACCGCAAAGACCTGCCACATACCATCGGTGTTGACTTCGGCACCACCATTGTAGACATCAACGGCGAGCTCGTGAAGCTGCAAATGTGGGACACGGCAGGGCAGGAACGCTTCCGTTCCGTCACACGCGGTTACTATCGCGGCGCAGCTGGTGCGCTGCTTGTGTACGACATTAGCCGACGGGCAACCTACTCGCACATCGGGACATGGCTGACGGATGCCCGCGCGAACACCGGGCCGAACACCGTCTTCATCCTTGTAGGCAATAAATCGGACTTGGAGGAGCAGCGGGAGGTGTCCTACGAGGAGGCGGCGCAGTTCGCTGCGGAGAACAACCTGCTCTTTGTCGAGTGCAGCGCGCTGAACGGTAACAACGTCGAAGACGCTTTCATTTCCACTGCACGGAAGATTCACGAGAAGGTAAAAAGCGGGGTGATGAGCCCAACGGACCCGGAGAGCGGGGTGCAGCTGCACGCGGCAGCCATCCCTACCGCAACGAGCACCAGCGGCGGCGGTCCCGTGAATTTAAACTCCAGCAACAGCAGCGAGGCCGCTGCTGCACAGTCGAGCTGCTGCTGATAAAAGGGGCGATGTGAAGAGAGACAGAGAGGGAATGGGTAGGGGTAAGCGGTGGAACGACGCTTCCAGCCATTTTGCTGCGCTGACGCTTCCTTTTTTTTTTGTGCATTCGCATTCCGTTGCTTTTGCAGGTGCTGCGTGGGTGTTGGCTCTCGTCACCACAGCAACTGTGCGGCCTCCTTCTTTGTCTCCATCTCTTCTGTTGCGCTCAGAGGGTGGGTGTGGGGGTGGTGTACGTAGGGGGAGGGATGAAAAACAAAACAAAGAGAATGAGGTGCATTTTTGCCGCGTCCTCTTTTTTCCCTCGTTACTGACACTTTTTTTTTTTCTTCCTTCTCCGATGTGTGATGCACGGCGTCCCTCCCGCCCTTGCCCACCCTCTCTTCGCTGTCAAGCGCTCCGTGTTGTTTTCTTTTTTTGAATTTTCTGTTTTTGGCTGTGTGGGTGCGCGTGTGCGTGTGCTGTGGGTATCTGTTTGTCTCTCGTTGCCTCTTCTCTTGTCGCGCTTATGTGAGTACTTCTGACCTCTGTTCTTGTTTTCCCCTTTCTTCCTCGTCACGACTGCTCACGTGAGGCTTATGAGAAAGAACGCAGTTTAGCAACAGCAAACAACAGCAAAAAAAACAAGTAGAAAATTGAAGGTCAGAAAGGACCTACTGTAGAAAACTAAATGTCAGTAAAACACGCGAGGAGCGACAGCAGTGACCACAATTCACAGCCGAAGAGGAATGACAAACAGTGAAGAGGAGGTGTGCTTGGGTGTCGTTGGAGGCGCAGGTGTAATGCGTATTTATATTTGTATTTGCTGGTTTATTTGCCTCTTCGAATGGCTTCTCCACGTTTCAAGCAAGAAGAAAGAAGAAGGAAACCATCTGTCTTAACTGCTGGTACTCGGTGCTCATCGTCGTTCACGCCTGAGTTTCCTGAAGAGTCCGATGCACCCTCCTCCTCTGCTGTTCGTGTGTTCTCGTGCTCCTCTCTCGTTTGCTGTCTTGCGTAAACCTCTTCCGCTACTGCGTGGACACCACCACCACCACCACCACCACCACCACACTACGCCGCCATCGTCCACCTCGGCTACCCCCTCCTCCCCCTCCCCCCACCTCTTCAAACGGCACATCAGCCACCACTCGTTTACTTTGCCAGACACACACTCAAGCACAAAGTGCAGAGAGACAGACACCAACAACAACAGTAAAAAACTGGTGGGTACTTTTTGCAGAGGCACTGGAGGACATCGAAAGAACAGAAAAGGAAAGCAACAGTTATATTAAAGCACCACAGCAATGCCGCCGTCCCACGTTAAGAAGGAGGAGGCGGAACTGCGGCAGATCGCGAAGCAGTCTCGCAACGCACGGAAGGAGGCACAGGAGCGGGAGCGCAAGCAGCGTCAGCGGGCTCTGCGTGCCGCCGCGAAGAGTGGTGAAGGCGAGGCCAAGGAAACTGCTGCTGCTGCGGTTACCGCACCGAAGAAGAAGCGTGGTGCGATCATTCTGCCAGACGAGGTGGCGGAGCTCCGTCAGCGACTCCTGGGCAACGACGTACAACACTCTAGCAACGCCAGCAGCGCTGCTGATGCCGCGAACAAGAAGAGTAAGAGGAAGACGGTGAAGAACGGTGGTGTGGCGGCGTCGGCGGCCGTGGGCACCCCCTCCCCATCTGCCTCCTCCTCCTTCCTAGTCCCCACCTTTCACCAGGAGGTACACTTCAAGAAGAACATCTTCTTTGTGGACGTAGTGCTGCACCACGTGCCGCATCAGAAGATCGACGTGAGCGAAACGAACAGCCGGCAACTTGTCGTGGACACGACGAAGTTCACAAAGAAGTACCGCCTCGTGCTGCCCTTCCCAGACGGCATGCGGTGCGATGCTGCCGCGGCCGAGTACGAGTTCGAGCGCGGTGTGCTGTCTTGCAAGCTGCCTATTGTGGAGGGCACCCTGCCCGCCACCCTCACAGAGGAGAACAAAAAGATGGTGGAGCAGATGCGCCAGCAGCGGGCACTGCGCTTCCGTGTAACGCAGGACGGTGACTTGACCGTACGCACACGGCAGGCGCTGCTGGCACCCACGCCGGAGGCGCAGGCTGCGTTGCTGCAAGCCGCGAAGGAGGCCAAGAAGGCCGGGGGCGGGGTCGCAGGGGGGGACGCGGCGGAGGTAAGTGCTAAGGACCGGAAACGGAAGCGTGCTGGCGAGGCCAACGCTGCTGCCGAAGCTGCAGTTGCAGTGACGGATGAAAAGGACTCAGCAGCCGCTGTGGTGGACAAGCAGCCGGTGAAGGCGGCGAAGAAGACGGAGAAGACGACTGCTGTCGCTGCTGCCGCTTCCTCCTCTGAAAAGCCGCCGACGAAGGCGGCTAAGCCGGACGTATTCCAGACCGAGCACGCCAAGGCGATGGAGGCGGCGAAGGCAGCTGCTGAGAAGGTCCACCTCTCGATGCGCGAGAAGATGAAGCTCGCCAAGACGGTGCAGGCATCACGGCAGGAACGTCTGCAGACGCGCTCGCAGCGCAAGGAGATGAAGGAGGAGAAGAAGCAGCAGTCCTTCCAGCGTGTGCTCGAGGAGCAGAAGCGGCAGCTGCTGGCGCGGGCGGCGTTGCAGCAGCCGCAGCCGCCACGTGCCGCGGCAAAGTCCGATGGTCCCATTAAATCAGTGCACTTCGCCGATGCGTAATAAAGATGATACATCCGCAGCGAAGGACGCCGCAAGCAAACCTCTCCTTTAGGGGGCAGCAGTAAACAAAATCAGCAGCAAAAAGAAGCAGGTGACAACACACACGCGCTCGCACACTTCCTTAAGCAGCAGCAAACAAGCACATAAAGGAGCTCCGCGTCGTGTGTCTTGCCGCGTGTGCATTTGGCCGTTCTGTGCCTTCGCTCACCTTTGCGTTGTGCGTCTGCACAGTGGCGAGTGACAAAAAGAGGTGCGGCTCTGTTTTCTTCTCTTTTCGTCTGTTTCATTCTTCTTTTCTGTTGATATGTGTTATGGCGTCTGAAGGCGAATCTTCTTCTCTCTTTCTCGTATAATTAAGATGTAACACTGCCACCGTGTGCAGCGTTTGTCGTTAGCGCATTTTCTCTCTCCTTGTTTGTTTCTCATAAAGAAAGTACTTAATGGTCGACAGTAAGTTAAAAAGAAAAAAAGAAACAAAGCAAGACAATGAGCAAGGTGCACACCCCAACCTCCCCCACCATCTTTCCTACCACCGAGAAGCTACAGAGAGGCGATGCGTCTTTCAGAAAGCAGCTGCGGTTTCTTTTTGACTCCGTGGTGCTCTTGTGCTGCTCTGTTTAGCTTTTGCGCCTCCCCTTTCCCGGCGGAATGGAGCGTTGCGTGTCGTGGATACAAGGGTTGTGGGGAGAGGGTGAGGGAGGGTTGGTACGGTGGGCCGTGCTGACATATGCGGCCTTCAACTGTCTCAAGTGGGCACCCCGAAAAGAGGACGACTTCTCTGTCTGAAGAAAGGAGAGAAGAAGAAGTGCAAAGAGGAAGAGAAGAGGGGTCGAATAAAACCACACTCGATGCCATGCCGCGTTTCTCGTGCGCAGCTGTCGCGTTGTCGGAAGACGGCAGTGAACTGCTGTGGATTCACACACTCAAAACAACGACAACAAGAGAAGGAATGGTAGTAATGGTTAGCAAGCACCAGATCTTATGTGACGTCACGCATACACATACATACACTCCCCCTTTCCCTTCCTCTCTATGTGTCAACCACCCATTCCATGCATTTAATAATAATGATGGTGCTTGTATCTCTGCACTTCTTCGCATGTACGTCTTCACACATCACGATACTGTCACGCCAACTCCCTCCCTCCCCCCAAAAATCCCCAGAACGAGACGAGAGACTTTTTGGGAGACGGCAACTGTTGCAGGGCTTCTACACATCGCTATCAACGCCAACACGTGCTGCAACGACACCTCTCTCTACGGAAGGAGAATAAAGCATATACGTGAGGGAGAAACGCAAAAAGAAACGCTGAGTGGCGACGACGCGACAACGCGATGCCGGTTAACAGAGGCAAAAAGATCGTCGACACCCGGCCGCAAGCCGTGGAAGCCGGCGCAGGGAGTCTGCCCCTCCCCACGAACACCAGCCACCGCGGCGCCCGTCTCGTCGCCGCCTCCGGTGTTGAGAAAATCGCCGTGGCGGACACCACAGTGGACGCGGAGTCCACAAGTGCAGCGTCTACGCCGTCTTCGCTGCAGCACTTCAAAGTTCCTGCAGCTGTGCTGCAACGTATTCAGCAGCAGCACCACCACCAACCACCGCAGCAGGAGACATCAAACCCTGCGACCGCGTCTACAAAGTCCTCGGCAACAACTGAGTCAACCACCACGTTGACGGACGCGCCAGCACGGCAGCGGTGCCATGGCCATCATCACTGTCCGTGCTCACCCCCTTCGGAATCGTTTTCGGCACCCGCTGATGGTGCGAGAAAGCACCAAGATACTTCGCTTCAAGCATCAACGGTGGCGTCGACATCGACGTCCTTTGGTGCTGCCGCGGTGACAGACGAGGAAGTGAGTGAAGCGGACATCGTGGCCACCGTGGCAGCCCTAAAGACCATCCGCACGCAGCGCCATCCTTCAGACACACGCGCAGTCGCCGTGCAAAGCGCTCTGGCACCTCTACCTTCCTCGTCCCCGTCCTCCACGACGAAGACGCTGGGTGGTACATCTTCAAATGCCGTCGCGGCGTCACTCAGCATCACACCAACCACTACGACGGCTGGTGCTGCCAAGCCGAAACCAGTTATTTTTTCACATCAGTGGCGCCGACGGCTTTTCGCCAGCGCCGGTGGCGCATCACTGCCGCTGCCGGTTCAACCAGGAAAGAAGGCAAAACAAGCAGAGCAGCGGGGCGGCCGCAAAAGCAGCAGCAGCAGCAGCAGTGCGGACGAGGACGCAGACGGTAATGAGGGTGACGAGTGTGCCTTTCCATTCGGGAACGCCAGCGTGATCAAGTTCAGCAAGACGGAAGGAGAATGCGGCTTGTTCGGTGGCCAGTCTGGTGCGACAGGGCTGCTGACAAGCCGAAGCTGCAGCAGCGCCTCTGACCACAGCGACTCGGATGATGATGCGGTGATGCGTCTTGTAGACGAGCGCGACGGCGGCGGTGCAGCACCACCGCCGCTGAGTCGGCATGAGCGGCACGCGCTGCGGCAGCGGGCGTTGGAGGCGCGTGAGAAGAAGCGTGTGCAGAGGCACATGTCGGGCTTCGATAAGGACTTCCTCCGACATCAGGAGGCGCAGCTCTTAGAGGTGTCCGAGGAGGAGAATGACGTGGGGAGCGACAGTGTTGCGGACGGGGCCGAGACAGGCAGCGGCTCCACCTCTTCCTTTGGCGATAGCGCTG
Organism: Crithidia bombi; assembly: GCA_900240985.1. NCBI lineage: Eukaryota > Euglenozoa > Kinetoplastea > Trypanosomatida > Trypanosomatidae > Crithidia > Crithidia bombi. The sequence goes on from OESO01000082.1 coordinate 263,295, forward strand.
ACGGCAGCGCGGAGGACGAGGGGCGAGACGACGATAATGAAGAAAATGCGTCCACGTCGTCTGGGAGCAGCATCGACGGCGAAAGGTCCGGGAAGGACGACGCACACGGCAGTACTGCGCAGCCTACGGAAGGTGGTGAGGCCGTCAAGGACGTGTCAGCGGCAGGTGAAAAACACAGCAGCCACTGCGGTGGCTTTGGCGCCATGAACCGCGCGCGTGCGGGGCTTCAGCGAACTCACGAAAAGCACGACAAGAGCAGCCACGAAGATGAAGGAACGACTCCGTCGACCGCATCGTCACCCGGGCCGCTTTCTTTGCTGGCCTCCGCCGGCGTTGTTGGAGCCCGCTCCCACTGGCTCGACACCTTTTTCTTTGCAGTGCACGAGAATCGTCTGCACCGCGATGGCTGCCACCACACTCTGATGGGTTTGCGAGGCCCTGTGACGATCCACGGCCCGTGCGGCCTCATCGGCTTTGGCCTCGGCGAGGTCTGCGTAAACGGCTTCTACCTGGGTAAGAAGCAGATGAACCTTTGGCACGAGGAGCACCACGCGGTGTTGATGCCAATGAAGAAGCTCAAGACGAAGCACGCGCAGGACGTGGAGTTGCCGCAGTGGACGCACGTGCCGGACCCCATGTGGCCACCAGGCCAGTCGCAGCAGTCGTCTCCGACGTCGCCTGTCACAGGTAGTGGTGGTGTGGAACTCCGACTCGGTAGGCCGCTGAATGCATCTCACTTCGCCATTGCTTCTCCCCCGCCACACCAGCAGCCGCAACAACAGCCAACACCCGTAAATGTTAGCCCGGCGACGCAGGACAAGGACGACGATGAAGAGGGCTTCCTGCAGTCGCTGCAGTGGGACTGCGAGGCGGTCTTTGGGGGGATCGACTGGGACTGGGTCGAGGCCACTGTGCAAAGCTGGCGCGGTCTCTTCTCCAACAAGCTGCCGCCAATTCTTCTGGTGGTGCAGCCGTCGTCGTCGGTGGTGCGTCCGCGTGGGGTGCCGGGCCCAATGCGAAAGTTCTATCTCTCCCGTAAACGTCACCGTAGCGGACGAGGCAAAGCGAGGGGTGAGCCAGTGGGTGCGTACATGGACATCCCCTCCTTTGTGGCACACCGCAACACCACCTCTGTCGATCTGGCCGTCTTGCCGAGCATCGTCCCCTCCGTCGCCGCACAGGGCTGCGGCTGCGTGATGGTGCTGGGCTCCGCGAACATTGGCAAGTCCACTCTGTGTCGCTTCCTCACCAACGTGTTGCTGAGTCAGCACGGGCTGTGCTACTGGCTCGACCTAGACTTGGGTCAGCCCGAGTTCGGGGTGCCGGGACAGCTGTCTCTGATTCAGGTTCGGCGCCCGCTGCTGCGCGAGTGCGACAGCAGCTGCGTGCGGACGGTGGCGGCGCTGTTCATTGGTGCCAACACGGCCGTGCAGTGCCCAGTGTCCACCGCCAACGCACTGGCGACGATCTGCGCGCAGGCTGCTGCGGTGGCGAAGGACCACCCAGTGGTGGTGAACACGCATGGGTGGGTGTTGCAGACCGGGCGACGGGTTTCGGTGGAGGCCCTGCGCCGACTGAGGCCGCGGCAGGTGATTCACCTCTATAAGGAGAAGGAGGAGGCGTGGGCGCAGGACACAGCGGCGCTGCTGGACCCCCGCAACGGGCTCAACGCCGACGTGGTGCAGCGCCGCTTCCTTGTCCGCCACGGCGTGGCGGCGTCACAGGTGGGTGCCGGCAACACGATGAAGGGCTGTGCGTCACTGAAGAGGAACAAAGGGAGTCCAGCAACCTCCAAGCCCGCTGCGTCGCTGCTGTGCCGGCTGCCGTTGCCACACGCCTTCGACTTCGCTAGCAGCGAGTCACCGGTGTTGTCGCCCACCTCGCCAGGCAGTCGTAATAATGCGAAGAGGAAGGGCGACGGCAGTGGGGCCACGGCGTCACAGCAGTGGCGGGGACAGGTGCACGCGGTGCGTGTGGAGCGGGAAGAATCTTACTCGTCTTTACAGCTGCTGAAGGAGACGAAAGGCAGCCGAGGACGGCAGCAGCGGTGGCAGACATACTTCGCGCCTCTTTTGCGTTTCTACACCGAGCGCAGGGCAGGGCAGGGTGGGCGACAGGAGGGCACACAGAATAAGACGACAGTGGAGTCGGAGACGACGCTGCTGGAGGCTCCCTTGTCTGCCCTGCGGTTTATTGTGCTGGCGGAGCGGGACGAGAAGGCCGGTGATGCGGCGCTCTTTCCCTCCAACGCAGACGTGACATCAGCCCCGTCGGTGCCGGTGGCGCAGCAGCTGCACGCCGAGGTGGCAGCAGCGCTGGAGCACGCGGTGGTTGCCGTGCTGTTTCACGTGCCGTCCGACACTTCGCTTTCGACACCCTCGACATCTTCCTCCTCCTCCTTCTCGCCCAACAATGGGTGTTGTGTGGTGCGTAGTTTGGCGTCGTTGTCGTGCGGCTTCCCTATCACGTGCTATGGCGTGGTTGAGAGCAGCGAGCGGGAGCTTCTCCACGGAATGGAGCCGACGGAGGGTGGTGATGGCACTGGCGGTGGATGGATCCGCATACGCGTACCTCTTCGTCCAGCGGTAGTGGCTGCGATGCTCGAGGCGTCCAACACCTCCACGCGTGCGGAAAAGGGATGTCCTGCAGCGACGGTGGTCGCGTGTGGCGGCACGACACAGGTCTCGATTGCCTACAGTGCTGCCATGCGCCACGACACCGCCTTTATGGAGGTGTAGGAGGCGGAGGCAGCTCTACACACCAGCTTCGGCTTCGTCGCTTTGCTGCTTTTTTCCCTCTTTTCTCACCCCTGAAAGGGAGGAAGAGGTGGGCTGTGCGTGCGTTTTGAGGTATTTGTAAAACAACAAAAAAACCGAATAAAAGTTAAGGTAATGTGGCGCGGCTGCCTCTACATTGATGCTGACGGAGCAGAGTTCAGACGCCCATCAGAGAGTGGAGGGAGAGGGGTGGGGGTGGTGATATCACTGCACCATCAGCGAGGCGATGTACCAGTTAAAAAAAACAAGAGAAGAAAAAACGAGCAAACTAGAAATGATTACACTGTGGAGTGAGCGGTTCTACTCTGCCTGGTAGACTGGGAACTGCCGCTGTCGGTGCTGTTCCTGCATCATTGGGGTTGAGTCACACACGTGCAGCTGGTGAGAACGTGCCGAGCTCAACTGCCGTTGAACGGGGCGAGACACACACCAACAAGTTAGTGACTAGAGAAAATGTCGACTGTAGGCCTCCCAGGGGGAGAACAGCGACATCATTGTTACTATTATTATTATGAAGGCATCTTTTTTGTCTTTGCGCTGGCTTGTGGCGTGCCGGCTTATTCACCTTGTCTCTACCGTGTCGTCGACACTCCCTTTCTTTCGCTTCTTGCAATTTATGACGGGGTCCCAGTACACACACGCACACACACATTAGCATTCGCACATACACAAAAAACGCATCAGAGCTGCAGCATCAACCGCAGCAAAAAAAAAAAGCTGAAAAAAGCGTGGCTCACTGTCTCAACTGCCTGTCCGCTTTTCGCGGCGTGCTTCTCATCAGACTCCCTCAGCGGGAGAGACAGAGAGTGAGAGAAAGTTAGAGAGAGGTAGCATTCCATGCGGCGTGCAGACGGTGTGTACACCGGCGGCCGTCGTGGTGCCAGGAGCAGGCTGCGCACTATCCCCAAAGCAGTTTCGCTTCTCTTGCTGATACTTGTGTGTCTTCTTTTATCCAGCGTAGCACAACCGTACTTTGCAGCCGCTCAGGCCGAGGATGACGCCGTGGCCGCCGCGTCGCCCACCCTGGACACGGTGGATCATCACACACCTGTCCACACCACAGTTGCCAATGAGGCTGATACGCCGGAAATGGCGAGTCTTCGTCCGCACTTGGGCAGCAGTGACGGTGGTGACGCAACTTCATCCTCGCATGGCGTGGCAGCCGCTGCGGGAGTGCCGTCTGCCGTCTTCGACGCATCGCAGAAGGTGTATGTGGCCGGGGCTGCGACGGAGACGCCACCGCCACCGCCCAGCGAACTAGCGGGTGATACGGCAGCTGGCCTCGAGGTGGTCGAGTGGGCAGGAAAGGAAGGTGATGCCACGACGACGGAAGGAGGTGGTGATGTCGTTGGTGGTGCACCAGCGACCCGTGCAGGTGCAGCCAGCACAGAGGGAAGCGCACCGGGTGCGACACTTCCGCAAGGCACGACCGGCGCTGGCGAATACACCGCCGCTGCCGAGCCGGGCACCGTCGTGGACAGAGAAACAAAGGTGCAGTGCGACGAGACACCACTCCCTGTCAACGTGCCAACGAAGTGCGATGATGGCACGTATGCCCCTCCATCAGCGGCAGCGACGGATGGACAGCTTTCCGAGGCCTCGACGAGGGTGGTCGAGGGGACGCAGGACTCGCAGGCTCCATTAACTTCACACGACACGGAGATGGCGCCGTCTGTCCCGATGGACAATGCCGCGGCGGGCCCAACACAAGATGATGATGATGTCGCTGGTGTTGCGGTGCGGGCGTCGGAAGGAAGGCCGCTAGCAAACGCAGACAGCCCTGCAGATGGGAAGGCCAACGAGGCCTTTGCTGGTTTGACGGAGGAAGGCGCAGTACTTCTGTCACCGTCGACTCCCGAGGTGCCGGCGGTGCATCGACCTCCTGAGACGATTGGAGGGAGCCGGGAAGCCCCCCTCCCCGAGAGCGTCGTGAGGCACGAACCGGGGGTGGAGGATGAGGACCGCATCCTTGTAAACACAGAGGGCAACACCGTCCAGGTGCAGAGGGAGTCGCCCATGTCATCGACCGGAGGAGAGACGGAGCGATTCGAAAACGTGGCAGAGCCTCGGGTGGATGGCAGCGGCGTCACCGTAGAAGTACCCGACACCGTCAACCAGGGTAGCGCACAAGAGGAGGCTGCTGCTGCACAATCGCTGCTTACAGAGTCGGACGCACTCGAGCCGGAGACTTCTACAACGCCCACACGGGCAGGTCAGAGAGGCAGCGGCAACTGGGGCAGCAGTAGTCGTAGGGCCACGAACGAAGCGGACGAATTTGCAGAGCAGCAGCCAACGCAGGCCGCTCCATCAGAGGTGGTCAAGCCCATTGCACCAAAAATCTTCACCTCCTCGGCAGACACCGGCATTGTGGATGATGACGTGACTGCTTCCGAACCTCGCAGCGTGTCTGATGACGCAGAGAATCGTGGTGGCGGGGGCGATGGATCGCTCGCGGAGTCGACAGGGGTCGCAGACGAGCTGCTGTCGTCTTCGTACACGACCATGCTCGACACGGATGCCGACGGTGCGGAGGCGCCGGGGCGGACCACTGTCACCCAGGCGTCTTCCACACCCACGACGACGACGACGACCACCACCACCCCCCCACCCTCCCGGCTTGCTCTCTCCTACCTCTACTATCACGCCCTGGAGGCGCTCTACGTCAAGGAGAACGTGACCCTCTTTGTGCATCGTGCGCGCGATGCCGCCCCGTACGGACATGCGCGACTCAACTGGCTGCTGGGTGTGCTGCATGCGTACGGCATCGGCGTGCCACGCAGCGATCGGGACGCCCTTCTCTACTATTCCTTCGCTGCGATGGAAGGGGTGCCGGAGGCGCACATGGCGCTCGGCTACCGCAACCGTAACGGCCTCGGCGTGCGGGCGAATTGCGAGGTGGCCCTGGCGCACTACCGAGAGGCTGCCGATGCCGTGGCCATGACCTACGACGGTAGCGCAGCGGATCTCGATGGGCGTGCGCTGACAGAGTTGACAGGGGCTCGCACAATTCTCAGCGGTGGCGGTAGTGGTGGTGGCGCCCGCCTATCCTTCCTCACGTATCGCGACAACGTCGCCAATTCGGACAAGGCAGGCGAGGCGCAGCGCGATCTGCTCTCGCTGATCTACCAAGCTGATCGCGGCAACGGGCAGGCGCTGCTGACGCTGGGCTACGTGTACCTGAAGGGCAGTCACCAGGTCCGCCGTGATGGGCGGAAGGCGGAGGAGTACCTGAAGCAGGCGGCAGCGAAGGGCGTTGCCGAGGCTCACGGGGCCCTGGGCAACCTGTACACCGCTGGCGACGCCTCCATCGAACCGCCGCTGCCGCGCGACCTCGCGCAGGCCCACCACCACTACCGCCTCGGTGCCGCACAGAGGGATGCGATCTCGCTCAACGGACTCGGCTTCCTGCATGCGATTGGCTACCTCGAGAACGACACGCGTCGCACCGCCGCCGCAGCTGGCGAGGAGGATGACAGCGATGCGTCGTCGTTTCGTCGCGTGAACGTCGCGGCCCACCCATCCGACTTCGCCACGGCGGCGCGCTACTTTGAGCGTGGCCGTTCTGCCGAGAGCATCTACAACCTCGCCGTGCTCCACCTCTACGGCCGTGGGGTGCCGCAGGACCGTGCAAAGGCGCAGCGTCTCTTCTGGAATGCCGCCCATGGGGGCAGCGTGTTGGCCCGGTGGCAGCTCGCCCATCTTCTCGACGAATCGGCGGAGAGCAACCCAGATGAGTGCATCAAGGCGGTGGAGCTGTACAAGGAGACGGCTTCGTACGGGAGCTGGCACCGCGGCGAGGTGGGCGCCACCGCGGCCGTACCAGGTGAGGCTCATAGCCGTGACAGCAGCAAGGCCGACGTCGACGATGAGGGTGAAGACATTTTTTTTTTCACCGCGGGTACGGGTGCGGAGACAACGGGGAAGCCCACGGCAGCCACAACAGTATCCGCCACCTCTCCCAACGTGGACGGCCCCACTGCGCCGCGTACCGACGCCGACTACGAGCGTCTACTGAGTCGCACGCTGAACCGTCTCCGCTCCGTGGAGGAGAACCTGCGCTTGTCGGACAGCGAGGATGGCCCGGCGATGGTGTCCCTCGCTTCTTTGGTGGAGCTGCTGAGCCTCGCGGAGACGGGCGACGCCGCCTCCACGTGGCTGGCCGCCAAGTTTGTAGAGGACTACCTTGAGGTGGCCCCACCGGAGAGGAGAGACGAGGACGGTGAGGGAAACAAAGCTCGTGGTGCTGCAGAGGGTGCGGTGACTTTGATGTGGCCTTCTGCTAGCTCCTCCGACTCTTCCTCTGCCTTCCTGGCCCCTGACGCGGCCAAGAGTGAGCTCCTGTATTACCTGCTGCAGCGCACGGTGTTGCACCCACGGCAGAAGAACAGCGCCCACGGTGCCGCCTACTTGCGCCTTGGCGACTTCTTCTACTACGGCACGGCTCCGCAGCACGGCGTCGACATGGCGCGTGCGTTGGAGTACTACCGCCTCGCCGCAGACACCTGCCACGACCCGCAAGCGCTTTTTAACGTGGGGTTTATGTACCAACTTGGGCTGCACAAGGCACCACGGGCGACGCTTGTGTCGTCGGCCAACTTCGCTGCCGGGCGACCCGAGCAGCCCGAGACGCTTTGGATGATCCACACGGACCCGCCGTACTTCATTACCGGGGCCCCATCGCTTTTCCTGGCCGGGCAGGCCGCCGCGCACGCGTGGAACCGCGACAGTGCGAGCCCAACGTCGCGTGCAGTGGACGTGTACATGGCGTGGCGGTACTACACAGAGTCGCTGAAGCGAGAGGGGCGGGGGTGGATGGCGGTGAGCTTTGCGCTGGCCACCCTCAACGTTGAATGGTCGCTGCGCCACTTCGGCCTGCGGAGCCTCCTCCACCAGTTGCCAGGCGCGTCCTCGGGCGTCGCCTCTGCAGCGACGCCGGCCGACGGGCACCACGCCGACACCGCCGCCGCCGCCGGGTGGTCGCAGCCTTCGAAAGGCGCCGATACCAGCACCAGCGCTGTGCAAACCCTTGTGGACTCTCTCACGACGGTCATGTACTCGGAAGCGAGCTTTGTGTATGCGGTGCTGAAGGAGGTGGTGGCGGAGTTGGCAACGTTGTATCAGCAGGCGGAACAGACGGTTTTGTACGGCGCGATCGCTGCGTTTGTGCTCGCCTTGCTCGTACGGCATCACGTTGGGTGAGAAGAGAGGTGCGTGGCTGCGCACACACGCCGATAGTGAAGGACTGGAGGACCTTTTTTTTTTTTTTGAGCTCTTCTGCTTTTGGTATCCTGTTGTCTCACTCTATTATGCTCTCTCTTTTTTTTTTTGGTGCTGTCTTCTTTGTTTTAACGGTTTCTGCTAGGCATCAAACCTACCTTGCGTTCCCTCGTCCTTCTTGTGCATTTGAGAAGCGGAAATGCACTCGCTCCTTCTCTCTTTTTTTTTATTGGGCGAATAAACCACTCTAACGTGCTGTTGAAAATCTCAACACTGATGAAGAACCTCGCAACAACACACATGCAAAAGCGGGCCTCCCCCCCGTATCGGCGCTTTCTTGACCCCACCTCTCCCCTTTCCTTCTCTGTCAGCGAGAGATGCGAGAAGTCGGGATCGGCTTCCTCCCCGCTCCCTGTAGGCGTCTCTGTGTCGTAATTGTAAAGCGTACTGTCTTCGCATTTCGCGCTGTGCTGAGCAGTGGTATGTGTATGTGTATGTATGTGTACCCGCCTGGATCGCTTGAACACCTCCGATTCCTGCCGGCCTATCGGCATCGTTGCCGCGCCGGTGCCGATCAGCCGATCTGCGTTGCAGTCGCTTCTACGTACCGCTGCACACCTTTTTTCCCCTCCGCTTTTTTCTTTGCTCAGATTTCCGACGACTTCTCGACTTGTGCTCTCTCTTTTCTTCTCTTTCTATTTCCTCCGTTCTTTTCTGTACTCGTCTTGCTTGGCGTACGGCTGTTGTTGTTGCTCCTTGTCAACTGCGGATCTGGTGGCAATTCGTCACGCGCCATAGAAGCAATTTTCGTCATTACCTGTGAGTAGATAGCTCCACTTCTCTCCCCCTCGCTGCTGCTGACCGTCAACACAAAACACAAACTCGTTTTTTTATCTCTTTTTTTTTTAGTTCGAGAACCACCGCTTCATCCAAGCACAATCCCGAGCACGCCTGATATTGCCATTCTTGTTAGAAGTTGCAGCTGTGTGTTGTCGGGTAAAAGTGGTAGAGTGGTGGCAGTAGTAGCGGAAGATCAAAGGAAAGAAACAAGTGTGTGGAAGAGCAGCACACACACAAGCACACACGCACGCACACGCATCGTTCCGTCGATTCTTCTTTTATTTGGCATCTCCAACTCCCCATACGCAAGATCGAGTTAACGGAACCAAAGCAAGGGAAAAACGCAGACCCACCTCCAAAGAAATAAAACAAAGGAAAAAAAACGGCGCCTGCGTGAAAAACGAGGCGCAGCGTAGCTTTTTCCTCGCGACACCTTTCCCTTTGTTTTTGTTTTCTTTCGTGTTGTGTGGGACACCGCCGTGGAGTTTTGCATCGAGGCCCCTTTTTTATTTTCTTTTTTGTTCTATCCCTCCTCTCCCCCCCTCCTCTCTCTCTCCGTCTCGGTGTCCTCGAGAGCGGCATTTGATAAACAGCGGTGCCTCACGCTTCTCTGCATCGTTGTGTGTGTGTTTTTCTTTTTCCTTTGTTTAAGTTGTTGTTGTTGCCCCACCTGTCTCAGCGACTTGTGTTTTTTTAAAGTTTTTTTTGCGTATTTTCGTCTTGGCTTTTTGTTTTCGTTGTTGCTGTGCTGCTTTTTTTGCTTACAACAAAAGGACGCGGAAGAGAGTGTGCAAAAGTGTGTGTAAAGAAGTCGAGTCACCCGCATCAAAGGGCTTGGGGCTGCTGGCTCGCTGCGGTAAAGAGGATTTTGCGTTCCGCCTTCCTCTTTCTTCTGCAACTTGCCCCTCCCCTCCCCTCTCTCTCCCCTGGTGGAGTTGTCTTTGCGTCGTAGTCTCGTGTTGTCGTTCTTTTTTTTCCCCTTTCTACTGTTTTTCTTTAACTTGTGAGAATTTTGGAAAGGGACTACAAAGGTGATTGAAACATGCTGCGTTACACCGCACGCTACCTTTGCGCTGCAGCTGCGTCTGCCGCTGCTGCTGTAGGCGACGGTACGTCCTCGCCGTCAGCGGTGCACCGCGACACGGAGGAGTTTGATGTGGTGGTGGTCGGTGGCGGCCCTGCAGGATTAAGTGCGGCAATTCGTCTGAAGCAGCTGGCCGGCGAGCAGAAAGACTCCTTCCGTGTCGGACTGGTGGAGAAGGGCAGCGAGATTGGTGCGCACACCCTCTCTGGCGCGTGTGTGGAGCCGCGCAGCCTGGATGAGCTGCTGCCAGGGTGGCGGGAGAAGGAGGGGTCCATTTTCTCTTCCTTCACCCCCGTTACAGCAGACGCCTTCCACATTCTGACAGGTCCGACGAGCAGCATAAAGGTGCCGTGGCTGCCACCGAGTCTGCACAACCGCGGCAACTTTATCACATCGTTGGGTGGGGTGTGCAAGTGGCTGGCTGAGGAGGCGGAGGCCCTTGGGGTGGAGATCTATCCTGGCTTCGCGGCGGCAGAGGTGGTGGTAGACGACACCACCGGAGCTGTGACAGGGGTGCAGCTGAACGACATGGGTGTAGACAAGAAGGGTGTTCACACCGCTCAGTACGAGCCTGGCATGATTTTCAAGGCGAAGCAGACCATCTTCGCGGAGGGCTGCCGCGGGTCCTGCACGAAGAAGTTGGAGAAGCGGTTTGGACTGCGCACTGACGACAACCCGCAGACCTACGGCCTCGGCATCAAGGAGGTGTGGGAGATCCCAAAGGAAAAGCACCACCCTGGCACCGTCGTGCACACCGTTGGGTGGCCGACCAACGACAAGGGTCATGAGAACACCTACGGTGGTGCCTTTCTCTACCACTACGGCGACGGACTGCTGTCGTGCGGGTATGTCGTGGGCCTCGATTACACGAACCCCTACTGCCGTCCGTACATGGAGATGCAGAAGTGGAAGACGCACGCGGTGGTGCGAGAGCAGCTGGAGGGGGGCCGACCGCTCCTGTACGGTGCCCGCGCGCTCGTCGAGGGAGGCTACCGAGCCTTGCCGAAGCTGCACTTCCCCGGCGGTGTGCTCGTCGGCGATTGCGCCGGCTTCTTGAATCTTCCCAAGATCAAAGGCACGCATACCGCCATAAAGTCCGGCATGCTGGCGGCGGAGGCCGTGTACGAGGACGCCTTTAAGGGCGGCAAGGCGGAGGCGGAGCCGGGCGTGGAGTGTGCCAGCTACGACGCCCGCTTCCGCAGCAGCTGGCTCTACAAGGAGCTTTACCGAGTGCGCAACGTTCGACAGAACTTCCACGGGAACTTCTACTGGGGGATGGCCTACACGGGCGTCACGACGGTGCTCACAAAAGGCATAGAGCCGTGGACGCTGAACCACAGAGGCCACGACCACACCTCACTGAAGCCGGCGAAGGATTGCGTGGAGATTGCGTACCCCAAACCGGACGGCGTTCTCACCTTCGACCTGCTCACCAATCACAGCCGCAGCGGCACGGCGCACAACGCGGATCAGCCGTGCCACCTGCGCTTAGCGGATCCGAAGGTGGCGGAGGAGGTGAACTTAAAGACGTACGCCGGGCCGGAGTCGCGCTACTGCCCAGCTGGTGTGTACGAGTTTGTGGATGGGAAGCTGGTAATCAACGCGCAGAACTGCCTTCACTGCAAGACGTGTGATATCAAGGACCCGACGCAGAACATCAACTGGACGGTGCCGGAGGGCGGTGGTGGCCCGAACTACCAGGGCCAGATGTAAAACGTGTTCCGTTCCCCCCTCCCCCCCTTTCCTCTACCCACCCTCCAGTACGGTGTTCCGTACGGCAGTTACTTTTTTTTTTTAACGATAGGGCTGCATCGACTTGAGCAGAGGGTTTTCTGAAGATGCGCGGGCCCACCGTTCTTTTTTCCCCTGCCCTCTCCGTGGCTCTGCGTGCGTGCTGTCTTCTTTGTTTCCTGTGAGCGCTTTTTTCTTTTCCTGCTTTCCTCATGAGGTGACGGTGCCTTCACTGGGTTTCCTTGTCCCTCCCCCTTCCCTTGCTGTCTCTGTTCCGACGCGAAGACTCTCTGTTTTCACGTTTCGGGAGAGTCGCGAGGGTGCACACCATCTACTGCCAGCGTTCGTTTCCTTCGTTTTCTTCATGGTATATATCTATTTTCTGCTGTGCTGACGCCCGTTTTCTCCCAAACCTATTTGCAGTATTTCGTGATCACCGATGTTTTTGTGGGTTTGCTAAGTGCTGAGCCGAATATGATGTGGTTTTTCACTCCATCTGCATTTATGTTACGTGTGTCGCCGTGCTTTCTCTCTCTCACGCTTATTCGTTTCTTTTGTCATTTTTTTTTTCATGTCTCTCGAAGGGAGTCCCACCTCCCTTCGCTTCCTTACAGATTTACTTGCGATTGCACATCTGTCTGTCTGTGTGTGTGTGTGTGTGTGTGTGTGTGTGTATGTGTGCTGGTGTGTGTTTGGCTTTCTCTGGCTCCAGCTTCCCCCCTCTCTTCGTTGTTTTGAGCTTCTTGCTTTTCATCGCAGGAAACGCCATGCACGTTTTTCGTTTTGTGTCTTCCACTCAACTTGATAGGGGTCTCGGTCCACGCGACTCACTCAGAAGCATGCGCGGATGGGCACGTACATGCTCACATGCACACAAAGGTATGCGTGCTGTTTCTTGAAGCTGACGAGAAGATCGAGAGTGGATTATCAGTGCTCTTCGCAGTGTGTACGCATCTGTGTTGCCGGTACAATCTCGTGATGCGATGTCGGTGCACGCATCTCCGACTTCCGGTACGCTTGTAGGAGAAAGGAAGCGGGCCACTGTGCAGCGCGGCTTGGCGCAAAGCCGGAGGGACGCGTGTTTCGTGCTGAACTCAATCATTACTTCGCATCCCTCTCCCCTACCTTTTTCTCTATTTTTGCTTCGCTTTCACCACGTAAACATCACACGCCTTTGTTGAACCGAGGGGCCACACTCCATGTGCCTTCACAACCACCGCAAAGAAAACTCCACGGAGTCAGCAAAGACTTTTTCTGTTGTCTTCTTTTATCACATCAGCTGCTGATAAAGTCACTGACGAAGGTAGCGCTCACCTCGAACATCTAATCCTCCCCACAGATACCCTTACGCTGAGTGTGCGTGTGTGTGTGTGTGTGTGTGTGTATGTGTGTTTCCGCGCTGGATCGTCCACTTGTCACGCGAAGCGCATCAAACAAGCAAAACAAGCGTAAGGAAAAGACTCACCGGGGATGCTGAACTGCTTCTTCGGGGCAGAGCTGAAGCCCGATGGTGTGGCGGTGAACTTCGCAGTGCCGAAGGGGACGTCGCTGGTCATAACGCAGTGCGCAGTGACCAGCGTCGTTCCACCGCGCTCCACCGAAGCTTCCGCATCAGCCACCGCCTCCTCGACGGCGCAGGCGGCAGCGTACAGCCCGGTGACACTGTGCGTGCAGGGTCACGGCCTGCCGACCCGCTTCGCCGTCTGCGCGCTCTCACCTGCTCAGCAGATTACCTTCTGTCCGCTGCAGCTGATCTTCTCGAAGCCCGTTTCCTTTGCGCTGGTGCCGCAGACGGTGCACGCCGGAGCAGCTATGACGACAACGTCGGCTGCCGCTGCGCCAGTGCAGCTGCGCCACATCGGCAAGAAGGCCCACCGCGGTCAAGGCGCAGGCCCGACAGAGGTGGGGAGCAGCACGGGTGGTGGTGCTGCGAGTGCAGCGGTGTACCCGACCGTGCACCTGACCGGGTACTACGAGCGGGCGGCGGACGAGGATGACGTGAGCGACGGCGGCATGGCAATGGAGATGATGGAGGACGAAGAGTTTTCCGAGGATGAGTAGGAAAGAGTGGCGCACCCTGCCAATGGCGTGTGCTTGCGTGTTTGTGTAATTGTTGTCTGCGTTTAATGGTAACAACAACGGCGTGACGTTAAGGATCCCAAGCTGATGAAGGGCGAACGAGACAGATGGGAGAGGGTTCTCTTTTCTCCTGTTTTTTTTTTAGAGATGTGCCCTAGTTGTGCGGTGAGAAACATGTCGTTAACGTAAGGCGGCATTGCAACGTGATGATGCTGACGACGCCGACAACGGTCTTTTTTTTTGTTTCGAATAGCCTTTTCCGTCTCGTTGCTGTGTTTCTTCGGTGCACCAGCTCCATCCAGCTGGGGTGATTTGAAGCTCTTTTGTGTTTCGCCTCCTCGTACGCGTGCGTGTAGTGGGTGGGGTGGGAAGGCAGGCGGAGAGACTCGTGTGTCTCTCATAGCTGTCAGCACGAAGGGTCTTGAGAAGAGGGAGGGGTGTTCCTGTTGGAGTGTTTCCCACCCTCCCCCAGAAAAGAAGACCCTCGCCCAGTTAAAAAAAAAAGGAGGCGTCCCCCTTCCTGTCGAGGAGGTTTGCGCTGGAGCCCATCTCACCGGGCTCCGCATACAATTCGTTGTAAAGGGCGTCGTCGGACGGTTTTTCCCCTCCAAATGTGAGAGAGAGAGCGGTGGCCTCTTCCTCGATGCAACAACAGCAACAGAAAGCAATTATTGTCATCTGCTTCGTTCACTACCCTTTCTTCACTCTTCTTCGTGTGCGTTCCTTCTCACTCTTGCACGCGAAATAAACACACACACACACACACACTGGCACATACAACTGCAAACATAAGAAAAGGAAATCACCCCCGCTCTCTCACAGCTGTTCTTACGGATTCAACGAGGCACTACGTCGAACGCCGTCGCATTAACTTCCATCACAGCTGCGCATAAACAAGTAAAGAAACAAACAGAAGAGGAGAATAACTAGCAACGCGTGCATCGAAGCGTGAGACAGCGTGCTCAGTCTTCTCTCTCTTCGAATTACACATCGGCAATTGTCCCACACCTGTCGCGACGCCATTCCGTCTCTAAGACTACATTAGAAAAAAAAAGGACACGAAAGAACATATCGGAGCAATGAAACCCATCACAGTTGGTTTCCGCATTCCCTCTCTGCGTGAGGCCTGCGAACACAACGACAGCCAGCGTAGCAGCGGCGCCGCTGCCGCTGTGCAAAAGGTCGCGATTCCCTACGCCGCTGGCAAGTCTACTCTGCAGCTCACCGGCATTCACGTGCGACTGCAGCCCCTTAAACCGCAGCAGCGCAGCAACAGCGCGGCATCGTCGAAGGTACAAAAGTGCGATGCTGCTGCCTCCTCTTCCTCTTCCTCTTCTTCATCTGCGCCGGCGGTGGTGGGTGCGATTGCAGCCGACATCGTCGTCCACGCCCACGTGCGCGGCGAGTCGAGCAACGCCACGCAGTGCTTCGTCATCGCCGTGGTGCCCGTCCGCTACGACGCCTCGCATAACGTGGATGACACCACGGCTGCTGGCGGTGGCGGCAGCGGCACTGCGTCTTTCACGGCGGCAGCGTCGTACGATAAGCGGGTACTGAACGCGCAGGCGCGTGAGGCTCGCCGTGGTGTGGTGGCGCCGATGTTTCCCTCGTCCTTCGCCAAAGTGGATCTGCGAACGCAGATGGAGCGGGTGCAGCTCAGCTTCACGGTGGTGCCAGTGGGGAGGCTGTCCACCGGTGTGGTGCACCACGGCAAGCGCAGCCGTGGCGACGTCGACGCCACCGAGTCGCAGGAGCAGCTGTCTGAGCAGCCCCAACCGACGTTGGTGGATTGCTTGCTGGATGTAACGGTGGTTGGAACGGTGTCTGCGATTGCGTAGCACCAGAGACAGCGAGGGAGAGAATGGAAAGAACCTGTGCGGATGTTGTACTGTTCGACGTCTCGATAAAGCGCATTGGTAAAAAAAAAAGAAAATGAGCAGCAGCGGTAAGCACACACATACGCACACAGCTGCAGAAAAAAAAAGTCCTGCTGGAGCCCGTGGCAGCGGTGCGGAGGGCAGCATGTGCACAGCACACCGATGGGAAGTGCGGCTGCGTGAGCTGTAACTGTTTGTGTGTGAGGTCTAAAAAGCAAAGAATAAAACGTCTTAAAACGCATACACACAAAACAACAACAACAAGAAAGAGCCCCACGATGCTACAGTGACGCGTTCCCGCCTCCATCAGCGTGTTACATGAAAAAGAAATTGATACTCGGAGCACTGTTGTGGTACTTCGCCTCGTCTCTGTCTCTCGTGTTGGAGGTAAGGAAGGCCACAAACAACACTTGATGGGCACACGAAAAGAGAAGAGAGTGCGAATCCCCAAAAAGAACCAAGGGAAGCACACAAGCAACTGAAAGCTGCCCGTCAAACTGTGGTGTTTCTTGAGGCTTTTCGTTTGCAGGACTGATCAACTGAGCGCTGCTTACCTGATATCCTTCCCCCTCCTCCTCCTTCGATGGCTTCGTCTCCTCCCTTCTCCCTTTATTAAACTCTCTCTCACACATATCTACATGTACACGATCTGTGCGATGCATGCGTTTGTCTTTCTTACCTCAATACTTGGTTTTGCCTTGCACACATCTCTGGCTATGCGTGCAACTTGTGCCTGAACAGACGGAAACACCCACCTCTCTGTCTGCTATTGGTGTCTTGACGTCCAGCACTGAAGAAGCATCGGTGTGTGTGTGTGCGTGACCTGCGCACTATCATCTCTCTCACCGACTGCAAGAAGAACCGACAGAGAGGAATACAATAACAAGAAAGAGCGCAAGGCGTTTTTAGCGGAGGGCACAGCTAAGATTCTCTCTATCATCCCCAATTATCTCGCTCTTTTTTCTGGAGGTATCTGTTTTATCAGTGGAGGGAGGGGCACCGCTTTTCATTCTTTTGCACTTCATCATATGGAAAACGTCCTCCTCTTCTGCTGGCCGCTCTATCGCGTCACAGGGATCATCTTGCTGAAACGGGTTTTGCACGTTGGTTCCCATCACTCTACTACCCTTTTTTTTTCTGGATTGCGTGGTGTGGCGTACCTGCTTACTTGTTTGGCGCTGGCTTTTTTTCTGTGTTTTCAGGTGCAAGGTATTGTATCGCTGCGCATTGCTGTCGAGCACTACCTCAAAGATATCGCAACGCTACTTGGATTCTGTAAGGGGGAGGGGGGGCGAAGGCGAGGTCCTCTTACAGTCCTCCAAGAACTTTTTATTGACTGCCTGTTTTCAGCTTTTGGGGAGGCTTTTGCTAACGGCTGGGTGACGTGTGTTGACTGCGTCGATTCCATCGCATCGTCTTTGTGTTTCTTTTTTTTTTGCTTGGCTGATCCAAACCAACACCCACGGTCTCTATCCTTCTCATCCTTGATAGAGCGGGAGAGTAGCCCCACTCCCTTTGACATCCACACACAACATATATACGCACTGCTGCCTTTTCGATTGTTTGTGCTGGGTAGCACGTACTGTGCTGAAAGAAAAACACAACACTTCTTTACTCTTGAGTAAACCTCTCTTTCTCTCTCTCTCTCTCTCACACACACACAAAGACAAGTGCAGGATGTCATCACGCACCCACATTGTGGACTTGGGGATTATGCCTCGCGAACAACTCATCGAAGTCGCCAAGAAGCAGGCAAATCAAATTCGAGAAAAGAACCTCCGCATCGCGGCAATGGAGACCTTCATCGAGAGTGTTACCGGTGCCTCCGCAGAGGAGAGTCTACAGTGGAACCCCAGCGCGTACACTGCAGCTGTTGGCTCCTCTGCGTCCTTATCCTGTGCCGGTGGCGGCGCTGCCGCTGGACCTTCTCCTTCACCTAGCACCTACCCTCAAAGCACCCCAGGTGCGGTCCCCAACTCCGCCCAGCTGGCTGAGTTGCGGCAGCTTCTGGAAGAGGAGCAGGTGCAGCACACCATTCGCGTCTCAGAGCTCGAAAGCCAGCTGCGGGAGCGTCAGGCGGAGTATGACGCGTTGCAGGCCAAGGTGGGGATGTGGAAGGCAAAGGTCATGGCGGCGATGACGGCAGACCAGGAACGCATCAAATACCTCGAAGGACAGCTGAGCTCATTCGCATTCGTCGGCAGCAGCAACGGTGGTATTTCGCAGGGCCCATCAACGGACACCGCCTCGAGTTTTCCGACGGCGCCGACGGAGGACGACGAAGTCCAGCAGGCGACCCTTACCGCTAAGCTTGTTAACCAGGTCGCCACGCTCACCTCTCAGCTGCAGGAAGCTCGTGCACCGCTTCAGCAGGCCACCTATGAACTCCACAGCCAACCTCCGGCTGCGTCGCGAGAGTCAAGTATGGCGGCTGAGGTAGTGTCACAAACGCCACGACCAGAAGCAGCCCCCTCCAGCGACCACCCACCTCCAGACCCCTATCACACAGCGCCTACACCATCTTCGACTAGCATCCCACCTGAGGTACTCGACGCTGCCGTACACGCCAAACTCGAGACCTGGAAAGAGCGTGTGAAGACTACGATGATGGAACATAAAAGGCGCATTGAGGAGCTGGAGGAGCAGCTTGCGGCTGCGCAGCAGGAACGCGAGACCGCGGTGAGTGCCGCAGCTGCGGAGCGCGAGTCGGAGGCCGAGGCGCTGCGTGCCGACGTCGCGCGTCTGGAGACCCAACTGACCGTTGCACTGGGTGATCGGGACGCTGCGGAGGAAAAGGCCCGTGCAGAATGGGGGGAGCTTACGGCGTTGAAGGATCGTGCAATGTCTGCAAGGGTGGACGATCAGACCCGCATCGAGGAGCGGGAGGCCGAGTTGAGAGAGGCAAAGCAAGAGGCTTCCTTGTTGAGATCGTCGCTAGAGGAGCACCAGGCGGTTGCGGTAGGTTTGCGCGCTGATCTGGCTCGTGTGGAGGAGCAGCTGAACTCAGTCCAGAAGGAGCGGGATGCGCTTGCTGAGTCATCGAGGAAGCTGGCTGCTGAGCGGGACGAAGTGGGCGTGGTGCTGACGGCGTTTCGCGCAAAGATGGAGGCGTGGAAAGTGAAGGTGCGCACCGTCGTGGAGGACCGTGAGCGGGAGCGGGACGCGTTGTCGGTGCGGGTGCAGCAGCTCATGTCGGAAGTAGCGTTGGCCCAGCGGAAGGCGGAGGGCGCAGGTGCTGACGCTGCTGCGGCGAGGGAGGAGGTGAATGGACTGCAGTTGCTGCTGGATGCAGAGCGGGCAAAGTGGACTGGGGGGACTTTTGGAGTGTTGGCCCATGAGGGTCAGGGACTGTCAGCGCAGAGTGACGCGATGATGGAGACTAGGCAGGCAGCGGTGTTCCCTATGCAGATGGAGACAGGGTTGGCAGCAGTGGCGAACACTGCATGTGTTATGCCGTCGTGCCTCCCTAATCTGCCGCGGCCTCCGGATAGCGACAAACTGCAGCGGCTGCTCAGCGAGTGCGACCGGCTGGCAGCAGAGAACGTGAAGCTGCGGCACGTCGTGACGGAGCTGCTGCGGTTCAAGAAGGTTGCGATGGAGGAGGTGCGTGCTGCGGGGGTGGCAGTGCAGAATGCCTGAGGGCGCACGTGTCTTTTTTTTTTCGTGTCCTTGTCGGTGGTGGTGACTGTGTAGTTTGCCATTGATTACCGTGTAGCGCTGTGGGGATGTTATTCGTTGTTCTGCTCTTTTGCGTTCGTTTGAGTTTATATGTAGATATCCACCCCACACTGCAGCGAAAACAACGAGAGAAAAGACAGTCTTTGCTGTTGTAGTGCTGTTGTTGCTTTTGCGATGCTCGACCCGTGGGGTCCGTCATGGGGCACTTCGGTGTCTTACCTCGGAGAGTCTTTCCCCCTCTTGCATTTACCACGGCTGACTGGAGTCTGGAGAAGGCAAGGCCGACCACTTGTTTTTTGGTCTGGCTTTTGTGTTGGCTTGTTTCTTTTTATGAATGCTGATCGGAAGGAAAAGAACTCGTCTCCTGTTGGTTTCTGCTCCTCCCTCTTTCGTGCTTTATCTGCTGTGTGCTGCTCTCTTGTTGAACGGAAACAGACAGCTCCTCCCTACTCATCACCCCGTGGTCACCGTCCGCCCCACTTCCTTCCTCTATTTTGGTAGAATACCACACGAACCGTTCATAGCCGCTCCAGCATTCTTTTTTTTTTTTCTCCTGCTTCGTGTGTTTTACTCTGCATTGATACCTGCCCTACTTCCTACATCCTCGCCTTTGCAAAAGCGTCGTCTTTGTGCGTACAACGTGGCGACCACGGATGCACACCGCCGAGTAGTTTGTGTTAACGATGCAGCAGCATCGCCTTTTTTTTAAAAATAAATATTTCTCTTCTGGCCTTTGCTTCTTCCTTATTTGTTATCCACTATCGTATCATCGCAAGACACATACACACACACACACACACACCCAAGACCTCCGATTTTTTTTTCATCGCCCTGGTTGGCTGCTGTGGGCTCTTCTGCGCGGAGGGGTGTGTGCTGATGGATGCATACACGCTGTTGTGCGTGCGCAGCTTTCTTTCCTTCTCGGGCTGCTTCTGTCGCCACCGAGAGAAACGGCGGTCCTCCAGATGAGAGGCCAGCGAAATCAACAGCAGCAACACCGACAATCGGTGCTGTTCAGCACTTCGCTGCTTCATCGCCTACCGTCACGCACTTCAGCGCCCTCGCCACATCGTCCGCAGCGAATGCACCGGCGCTCTTCTCTGATGGGAACGTCGCCGGCAGCTTCAGCAGCCCTGTCTCCACCAACCCCGACATCCCTGCCAGCAGGCTGCTGAGCCGCACCAGCAGACGAGATGGCGCTGCTCTGACCGATGCGGATGCCACACCGACTTTCACTGTTTCGCTCGCCCTGATGGCAGGACACCCAGACGTCCGAATGGTGTTGCAGACATGTGTGGTGACCCTGACGTGCTCGTACGGCTGCACGCTGTACGTCGACCCGCACGAGCGGTTCGTCGTGGCCGTCACCACCCCCACCTGAAGGGTGGACCGTCGCCGACGGCACCGCGTGGCCTCCCTGGTGGCCTCATCGCTTTTGCAAGTCGCAAGGTTTCTGTGGGGCGAGTGGATTGTGCCGAGTGTCAGCAGGGCGGAGCGCTGGGCCGTCGTGCCCTCATGGCGTACTGCCGTCAGCAGACCCACGGCACGTGCCTTGTCAGCTCCGGGCGTCGCAGCTGTGGTGGCTGCACCGTCGGCTGCGTGCGCATCGCCCACCGAGAGGCAGAACCCGTCACCTCCACCGCGAGGGGTGATGTGGGCCCCCGCCTGTGCACTTCTGCTTTATTCTGTACGGAATGCGTGAGGTGGGGGCTTCTGCGCGTTGTGCGGCGTCGACGCTACGCGCGTGCTTGTCTCCGACACAGCACCGCTTCGTGCCGTACGACTTCACGGTGGGTCCCTCCACCACTGCCACCGTCATGACGGAGAGGCGCTGCTGGCCACCATCGCTGCCACAGGAGCAGCAGCTGCCAGCGGCGCCTTCCCCTCCTTCACCGCAGGTCGAGGAGCGGACACTAACCGACCCAGCAGTGCAGCAATTGCGGTTGACGATGTGGTGGCCGCAGCGGTGCGTGCGCCAGCTGACCGGCTGCCGGTCTCCAAGTGCAGCACAGAGGGCTGTGACCGCGACGACGCCGCTCGCTGCGAAGCTACCCTCATTCCCCCCCCCTCCTCAAAAGTGCTGAGCCGTCGTAGTCACAGGCATCCTGTTTTTCGTCGAGAAAGGCGGCGGACTCCGTGTCGAAGAGTGGCGCAGCTCATGTGATGGATGCTGTGGCGTATGTACGCTCGTTGCGTGCAACACACATGGCTGCCAGGGGAGCAGCAACACCACTACGCCCACCACTGATAGCGGAAGCTGCACCTTCCAAAGAGGATGGACGCGCTGCCGGTGAACTTCACCCTCCAGTCACTGGGGCTCTCTCGCTGTGCATGCACGGAGTGCTACCACGCCCTGGCGTCACTTCCCTGTGCGTGCCACGTGCAACGCCTCCTAGTGCACCGCCCACAACCCGATGGACGCGCTGTGGCTGCGGGGCGACACGCCCGCCTGTCTCGTTGCGTGTTGTCGCCGATGTCGATGCCCAGCGCAGGAGAGAGACGGTCTGCTGAGATAGGGTCCTCTTGATCTACCGCTGCCGGAGCAGCACCGAATTGCGTCCGTGGTCATGCGCTTAGCCCACAGCGTGAAGTGCTTGCTCGCGGCACCCCCGACGTTCTCCGTGGTGGTCGTCGACGGCACCTCGCTGTAGGAGAGGCGAGCGAAGCGGCCCATCCCACCTCACCTCTGCCGATGCCGTCGCAGCTCCCTGTGCTGTTTGCTCGCCGGCGGAGCTCGTCCTCTCTGGACTCACACCTGTCGACAAGGGTGTGCCGCTGCATTGGGTGGGGGAACTTCTGCGGCAGCTGCAGCGAGGCGTGCTGGACGGTCACACCCAGACACCCTGCACGGGGACGTCAACCCCACCGAGCTCAGTAGATCGCACCCTCGCCTCAGCCGCTCCCTGTCTACGGCGTCTACTCTTGGAGGGCAGCTACGCAGCCATGGCCGGTCACCACGACGACTCACCTGCGCACAGTGGTGGGGCAGCCCCGTTGAAGTCGCCTTCTTCACGCTCGCCACCGCAGCGGCTCCCCCGAGCTCGCTGACGTCACCCGACTGGGGCCACCGCGTTCCAGCTGCTTTTGTGCAGCGGGAAGGACCCGCATCAACGAGCTCCATGACAGGAGAAGTGGTGAGGACGGCGCAGAGCACGACATCGAGGGTGCCACGGCGGCACGGCATCACAAGTTAGCACTCCGATCTTCCACTGACCGCACCGCCGTAAACTTCGACAGTTACTGCATCGTCGAGTGCATCAGGAGGCACGCGGCACCAAATCAACGAGGGAGGCAGCGCTGCGCTCACAACCACGAATGCTCCACCGCTGCCACCACCATTGGAGGAGCTTTGTGTCGCACGCATCGTGCCTTGCGCGTATGCGGCAGCGATGCCCACACCACCCAACACGCACATGCCTCGGCCCGCCGCTGCTGCTGCTGATGCGTTGTCCAGCTCCGCCGATCGACGGGTGCTGCTTCCCGGCACCCCTCCACCACCTCTTCCATGGGTTTGTCATTATCCGCATTTGCGTTCCCTCATCCTTAGCCACAGCGCCATAACAGGCGACCTGTGTTGGTCCGTTGTGGCCGCCCTCCCACATCTGCAGGTGCTGCATCTGGGCTAGTGCGTGAATGTGCATGACGTCGCTGCGGTGCTGGGGAGCGGCGGGTACCTACGGCCGACTCGCTCGAGACGCTGTGCATGCGTACCTGCCCACGCCCCATTAACGATGTGGGGGAACTGCACCTCGCGCGGTGCCTGGTGCTGGCGATGGGCTGCATTGCCCTCGCGTGCCCCCACCTACGGCGGCTGAAGCTGCCGGACACGACGGTGCTGGGCGCTATTGTGGCCTTCTTCGCAGATGACGAGCGAACCACCGACGTGGAAGACCTCGATGAGGTCGGCGACGCACCACCGGGGATGGAAGCGCTGTCGTCGTTGTACGACGGATCCGACTCGAGGAGGCCCCTGTTGTCGTCCGCTGCTTCTACGCTTATAAATATGCGAGGCTCATCGCTGTCTGTGCAGGGCTACGGTGGCCTCATTCCCTTGCTGAGTCGTCTCTTTCCCACGCTGACGCAGCTGAAGGTGCACGACCTGCAGCGGTTGCTGATGGCACGTGGAGAGATCAGTAAGGACGTGGCATTCTTCACGCATGGGATGACCAAGTGATGAAAGAAGAGGAAAGAGAGGAAGGAAATGTGAAGCCGTTGCTTGAGTAACACCACGGAGGAGGCAGTGTCGCTCGCTGATCTCGCCGCGATGCGTGCTGCCTACGTTGCGTACTTGCGGCACAGCGAGTTTCACGACCTGCACCGCCTCCTACCACGTCTCTGCTCATTGTACCTTGATGGGTGCACCGAGCTGAGGCAGCTGCTCAAAGAGGGGATGGGGAACGACCACGACAAGCCCTTCTCCTTTAGCGGGTCCACCCTGTCGGTGGCGTACGCGGCGCACGACATGGAAACCCTGGAGCGTCTTCTCACGTGGTGCACGGGCACCACATGCGGCTCGCTGGACCACACTCATCATCACCCACTCAGCCGTGGCGTGTCTCGCCGCACGACGCGGCCGTCGCCGTGGTTGGCTGAGCTGCGCCTCTCGGGCTGCCGCTCCCTTTACACGCAGGTTCGCTGGCACGCGTGACTGTGCAGTGCTGCCCTCACCTGCGTGTGCTGTTGGTGGCAGACACGTTGCTGAACGACGCTGCTCTCACCCGCCTCAGTGCAAGCCTGCAGGACTCGCTGATGTCGATCGACTTGTGTGGCTGTTCTGCAGTGACGGATCTTACTCCGCTGCTGCGCTGCGGTGCTCTGCGGCACGTTCGTCTTCCTGGCGGGCAGTCGCTGCACCCACGCACAATGTCGATGGAGTGCGAGGAGGGCTTGCGAGAGTTGTGCGAGCCGCAGGGCCGTCTCTGTCCCCACCTCAGTCAGCTACAGCTGCACAGCAAGGGCAGCATGGATGCGGCAGATGTGGCGCAGGTGTCATGAATGGGACGGCGTGTTGCGGAGGTGGACTTGTCAAACATGGTGGGGGTTAGCGGGAGCACGATGCCCGCCCTCAACGTACCCTCCGCGCCGGCCAACGTGAACGGTGCATTGATTCGCATCAACTTGAACTACACGTCGATGAACAACACCATGCTGCGCACACGCGTTAGCGGCGTGGCTGGCGTGCACCTGCGGGAGCTGCGGCTGCACGGGTGTTAGTGCGTGTCGGGCCTTCAGTGCTTCACGACGGCGTGCCGCTGTCTGCCCCGCTGAAGCTGAGCGGCACGTTTGTCGAAGCCGCCGCGCTCTCATCGTTCGTCGAGGCGCTTCCGAAGCTGACGGATTTCGACGTACGGTACTGTGCTCAAGTGCGAAAATTACACTGGCTGGCGGAGTCGCTGCGACGGTGCGCCGAGCAGCGCCGACGACAACAACGGCAACACCGACAAGCAGAGGAGCAGCTCGAGGCGCAGAGGCACATTGTGCGGCGCGGCGTCGGTGGTGCGCATCCGCTGACGCAATGCAGCGACTGTCCAATGGTGTGTGCGCACTGCCCACACAAGATGCCACCCTCCACCGTGAATGAGGCTGCAGCAGCTGCTTCGGCTGTTGATGCGGGTCTCTCGACGGCTGCTGTGCCGGTCGCGGCGTTGCCTATCACGGGCGGCGGGTGGGCCACCAGCCGACCGAGCAACAGCAGTAGCGACGCTATTCTTCCCCCTCACAGCAGGCGTTTTGGCAACCAACCACGTAGCGGCGGCGCAGCGCTGCCGTCGGCGAGTGTAACTCGTCTACCCACATCGAGCGCGATGCTTCCGGCTCACCTCACCGCGCTGCCCTGCACCGCCACATCAGCCCGAGTTGCACCGTGCACGAGGCAAACGGCTGTGGCTCAGCGTACCTTTTCTTCCTCCTCTTTGTGCTGGGGTCGTGCCGCCGCAACCGAGCTCGCTCCGCCGAGCTGCCTCACACAGGGTGCCTTGGACAACAACCACTGCTACCTCACCGCAGGCAGCGCCACAGACGAGAGCGATAACGAAGGGTGTGACAAGGGCGTGAAGGGGGGCGGCCCGTCGACACGCCAATCGCAGGAAATGTTGTTGCTCGACAAGTCTGCCGTTCCCACCCCACCGGATACCACGGTGGTGCTGCAAGGGGCGGTTCCTGGGCTCTTCGCTGTACCGGCACTGTGGTGACCGCAGACGAGGGTGCTCGTGCTGCTGCGACAAGACTCTCTGGGCCCATCGGAGTGGGACGAGGTGGAGCAGTGGATGCCGCAGTTGCAGATACAGGAGATGGCCATATGACAGAAAGAGAAAGGGAGAGAGAGGTCACCAGAGTAGCGGAAGAAGAAAAAAAAAGCAGAGAGAAGTCAAGGCGTGGAGGAGAATGGTGACGTCACGTGTACTGCACAACCATGTGGTGCTCCTTCGTTTGCTGTTGTTGTTGTTCTTGATCGTTGCTTCTCTCTCTTTTTTTTTCCTATGTGTCTCTGTAAGAGTTGTGCCGGCTGTGCTCTCACGCGCCCCACCTTTTTTTTTTCTCCCGAGACGTAATTTCTGTCACGTGTTGTTTGAGACTTTTTTTTCTTCAACGCTTCTCTCTCTTTTTTTTCCCCGTCTGAAAGTGCGATGCACAATACCGCTCGTCAGACACTCTGATGGCGGCAGGATGTTGTGGTGTTGGTGAGGATCGCTATTATGACCACTTTTTTTTTTAGCGCATCTGCTTGTTACCGCCGCTTGCCCTAGTCCTTTTCTGACTGCTGCTTTTCTTCCTCTATACATACGTAAAGAGTACTTTCCCAGTATATGTACCGTTTCTTTTCGTTTTGCTCACATGCGTTTTCGCTCGTGAGGTCTTTTTTTCTGGTCAGCCTTTCCCTCCAAACCTCTCCCTGGGAGCTCTCTTCAGTTTTTCTTTCTATATGCTCTTTCCATATGTGCATTTCTCGTCCTCCTTTTTCTTTGTACGTGTGCATTTCGTATAAGCGCATGTTTTTTTTCCGACTGCCTGTTGTTTTCCCTTTGTACCTCCACATTCCTCCTCAAAACAAACTGCACATTGCCTCGTTGCGTGCCACTCTTTTTTTGCGGCTGTTTGCTTTCCCTTTTTCTGTGTACCTTGATTTGCTTGATGAGTAATGAGAATCACACATACCCACACCCACACACACCCACACACACAATTCACAGACATCAATGGTACTCAAGGCTACATCAGTGTAGGCTATTGGTTGTGTTGGCTTCTGATGATTTCGATACACGCACATATATGTGTACATTGCCGGGACAGATGAGTAACGCTCGTCATGTTGCCGCGAGTCAACCAACGGTAGCAAGCGAGAGCGTCGTGTGTGCGTGCTTGTCTGTTTCGGTTTTTTACCTTTGTGTTTTGTTTTTGCATTGGTTTTCGCGGTGTGTGCACTTTCTTGATCTGTGCGAGATGAACCGTCGTGATGTGGTGGTTTCCATGCATATGTAGAGCGTGAGCCTACAAGACACGTCATCCCATCAACGTGAACTATGGGAAAAGCAATAATACAAAGTGCAAAAAGCTCACACTTCCACATGCTGCTTATCTCTTTTTTTTTTTTCTGGCTCCTCCAGCCACCTCTGCCATGGCCATTGTCACCGCGTAGCCGCGCCAGCTGTTCACAGGAGTGTGCGCAGTCAGGGCAAACAAGAAAAAGGTCAGCAACAGAATAAAAACGGACCAACCATGAAAAAGATCGAGGGTCTTCGCCAAAAGAGGCCTTTGACGGATACGGGGGGGGGAGTTGGTTTCCCTTTGTTAGGCAGGCAAATGACGCCGTCCACTAACAGCAGCAGCAGCAGCAGCCGAAGGTTTCTGCCACTGTGTAAATGAAGCACTGCTCACCGCTTTCCACAGCGGCGCTCTTTTGTTCTTCTCACATTCCTCCCTTTTTCCCTTCATCTTTATTGCTGAGGTTTTTTTTTTCTTCTTCTTCGCTCAACGCTTGGGATTGCTGCGTTCCCTGCCTCTGACGCCTCTATACCCACGTACACACAACACACACACACACGTCAACATCATTAAAAAAAAAGGGTTCTATTTCTTCTGACCTCCCTGAGTTGACTTCGTGCTTTTATTTTCCCCCTCCTCTCTTTCATTCCTCTCGCTTTCCTATTTCTCTTCTTTTTGTTCTCCTTTTTTTGTGTATTTGCTGTTTTTTTTTCCTAAGTCTTTCACTTCTCTCTTTTAAATCTCCACTTCCTCTCTCCTTTGAGAAAAACAATCATTTATTTATTTTAGTTGCAGCCATTAAAAAAAAAAGCTCACTCTTTTTTTTCTTTTGTAAGTTCTACGCCCCTCTCTCTTTTTTTTTCTCCCCATTTTATTTGTTTACTTCTCCGCTCTGTTTATTATTATTGTGTTTTTTTTTTCTGCTGTTGTTGTTGCCTGTGCTGACGCTGGAGGGTGTGTTGCACACAATCCCCCAGCTTTCCCCCTCAGTAAACGATATTGCGTATTGCTTCACAACAATCTACCCCTCCCCCTCCTTTTTTTTTGTTTTGTTGTTTCACAGTCGGGGCCTTCTCTTCCACCACGGTTGAAAGAAAGAAACAAACAAGACAGGTAGACACTATTTGCTGACAAGGAAAACTCAGCGGGGTCTTTCTAAAAACAACAACAACAACAACAACAAAAACACGTCTTACTAGGGGGGTGGTCATTGGAGCTCGAAAAATCGCGTAGCTGAAGTAAGTGAGTGAGGCATATCAAAGCAAAAAAAAAAGCCAAGCAAACAAACACGTGCGCATCTCTAGTACATTTCCAGACATACACACACGGAGAAAAAAAGTTGTGGCGTTGCTTGTCTTTCAGCGGACAAAAGGAAGAGAAACAGAGTCATCTACACTGACACTCTTCGGAGGTACGTGCCTGTGTGACATTAGACAACTATCCTCTATTTATTTACTTAATTATCGCAAGGGGTTTCGAGTCTTTTTTTTTTCTAGCTACTCCTGTATCTCCCTCTTCTCAGAGTACCTGTGGTAAGCTGTCTGTTTGTGTTCAGGCTGCCGCTGGCTTTTGCAGTGCACATCAACGACAACAACGACAGTAACTCTGTAGACAAAGTTCTTCAGGTGACACGCGTGAAATTATTGCTGCTTCTTTATTATTATTATTATTGTTTTTTCTGATCAGCTGGGTTACTGTTGTCCGTGTTTATAGTAGCACCTCGTGACGCTTCCAGCCTTCACGCGCTGCACGTTGCTCGACAGTAATATTCACCCAAGTTTCTTTCTGCCAACGCTCTATACTCAACACACCAATACACTCGCTGTTTCGCGCACAGAGTCGCTTTTCCCTGCACGAGAGCTGTCTTTCTTGAAAGCACTTTGTCTCTTTCTTTTCCTGATTGACGTGCGCGTGTGAACAGTATCGGCGTACACAAGCACAGCAAACAGCCTTCTTTTTCTCTTGTGTGTGGCTCCTTGGCAGCTCTCTCACCTTATTCCCCATCTTCCCGCAAAGATACTCCTGGACATCGTAGAAAGCGCTTGATTGCACGCTGAACTCTCTCGGTTGGAGAACCATCAATACACAGTGACAACCGCGTGAGCAAGTTAAAAAAAAGAGCAGACAAACCTCTCCGTGAAACACAAACACCCTCCTCCCTTTCCCTGACACAAAAGCAACCAACCAACAAGGAAAGATGGGTGCGACAGACATCGTCGTTACGACGGAGGAGGCGGGACACCACCCGGCCGCCGTTGGCACCGCTGCTGTCCCACCACCGCACGGTCCCCTTTCCGCCGCCGACAAGGCCGTTGGAGGTGAGCTACAGATGCCGCTGGAGAACATCTTTTCTCGTGCGAGTGAGGCCATGCCACAGTACGAGGCCCTCGGCAAGGTGGAGGGCATCGCCAGCGCGTTGCACTCGTCGGGTGAGGGACGGCATCGACACCCACAGCGCCGAGGATCGTCGCCGCTTCTTTGGCAAAAACGCCCTCCCAGAGGATCCCCCGCTGACCTTCTGGCAGATCCTACCGCTGGTGCGTGGGAGGACAGCATGATTTCGCCTGCTGGCGGTGCCGCTGTCATCTCGCTGGTCCTCGGCCTCACGGTGCCAGAGCCGGGTGAAACCCAAGTGAACTACCGGACAGGCTGGATTTGAGGGCTTTGCCATTCTTTGCTCCGGTCATGCTCGTCACCACCGTTTCCTCCGTGAACGAGACTACCGCAAGGAAACAGGAAGTTCCACAAGGCTGACGGAGGAGAACTCTGCGCAGGCCGATCCGCGTGCGCCGTGACGGCAAGGAGGTGACGATCGACGTGACGGAGATCGTGGTGGGGCGACCTGGTGAACCTGTCGCCTGGTCTCGTGGTGCCTGTGGGACGGTTCTTCGTGAAGGGCATGAGCGTTGTGATCGACGGAGAGCAGTGTGACGGCGAGAACGACCCGAAGAAGAAGAACGCGGATGCGCCAATCATCCTGACCGGGACGGTTGGTGAACACGGCGGAGGACGCGTACATGCTGGCGTGTGCGGTGGGTGAGCGCTCCTTTGGTGGCAAGCTGCTGATGGAGTCGCGTGGTGCTGGTGCGCCGCGCCGACACCGCTGCAGGAGCGTCTGGACGAGCTGGCGGAGAATATTGTCGGGTCGGTTTTGCTGCGGCCGTCTTGCTGTACGTCCTTTTGGCCGTGATGGAGATTTGTGCGGTCTTGCCCGTCACCAGCCGAACGCTTCGTACAAAAACACTTCCTCGACTACTTCCTCCTGTGCGTTGCGATTGTGGTGGTGGCGGTGCCGGAGGGTCTGCCGCTGGCTGTGACGATCGCGCTGGCCTACTCGCAGAACAAGATGCACGAGGATAACAACCAGGTTCGCCGCCTGCGTGCGTGCGAGACGATGGGCAACGCAACCGCAGATTTGCAGTGACAAGACGGGCACGGCTCACGCAGAATCTGATGAGTGTGGTGCAGGGGCTACGCAGGCATGCAACGGTTCCGTGTGACCCAACCAGGTGATCTTCCACAGCCGATTGCGGCCGCTGCGTGGAGGTCAACCCCAGCACCCGCACAAAGCTGATGGAGGGTCTTTGCCGTCAACAGCTCGAGCGAGAAGGTGGTGAGGCACGACGGACAAGGATGGCCACGCGTGGCGCCGTACTGGCAGTGGGAGAAGGACAAGGGCAACAAGACGGACAACGCGCTGCTGGACTTCGTGGGACGTGTGATGATGACGGATGCGGATGCGAGGAACATGAAAGAGCGTCCACATCAGCGCATTCCGCGAGGAGTGCCGCAAGCGCGGGTTCACGCTCTTCCCCGTTCACGAGCGACCGGAAGCGGATGAGTGCTGTTGTGCGGCAGGAGGACGGGTCGCTGCTGCACCACCGTGAAGGGCGCGGCTCAGATCGGCATTCTGCCCGCTGTGCCGACACCGCGGCGTCTGAGACGGAGGCCGGCGACGAGGGCCCAGCGCATGACCGACGTGTGCGCAACTCATCACTGCTCAGCTCTTCGCGCCTTTGCACGGATGCGAACCGCACGATCGGGTGTGGCGTACGCGGTGATCCGACGCGAAGGACATTCCCTGAGAATGAACCCGACGGAGAAGCTGGTGTGGCTGAGTCTGATCGGCATCCAGGACCCTCCTGCGTCCGAGGTGGCGGAGGCCGTGCAGAAGTGCCAGATGGCTGGGAGTGACGGTGCGGATGTGCACGCGGTGACAACCTCGACACAGCGCGCGGTGGCCATCTCCCGTCAGTGTGGCATTTACCAATCGATCTCGTGGCGACCTTGCGATGACGGGGCAGGACTTTCCGCAACCTTGTGTACGAGCCGCCTACGGTGACCGAGGAGCGGATGGAGAAGTTCTGGCCGGTGCTGGACCACATGACGGTGATGGGCGCGCTCGCAGCCGTTGGACAAGCAGCTGCTGGTGCTGATGCTGATGACGCGTGGCGAGATCGTTGCGGTGACGGGCGACGGCACGAACGATGCACCCTGCGCTGCGCGGCTGGGCGAACGTGGGCTTCGTGATGCGCAGCGGCACGGACATTGCTGTGAAGTCTGCGGACATCGTGCTGTTGGATGACAACTTCCGCTCGGTGCAGCGTGCCGTGGTGTGGGGGGCCCGGTGTGTGAACGACAACATCCGCAAGTTCCTGCAGCTGCAGCTGACGGTGAACTACGTCTCCGTGGCACTGACCTTCATTGGGTGTCTGATGGCCGGTGGTGCCTCGTCCCCGCTGACGACGGTGCAGCTGCTGTGGGGTGAACCTGATCATGGACACGCTGGCTGCACTGGCTCTTGCGACGGAGGAGCCCAGCGAGGAGTGTCTTAAGCGTCCACCGGTCAGTCGCAAGGCCCCCCTCATTTCCCGCCGCATGCACGTAACGATTGGGGTGATCGCGCTGTATCAGCTCATTATTGCACTGCTGACACAGAGCGTGGGCTTCCGTTGGTTCGACGTCCCGAAGTACAGCCGCGAGCATCAGACGTTCGTCTTCAACGTCTTCGTCTTCGGTGCGCTGTTCCAGATGCTAAACTGCCGTAAGCTGTACAGTGAGATTGATGTTTTCGAAGGCTTCGAGAGGTCAAAGACGTGCCTTTGGATTCTCGTCTTGTGCACGCTCTTCCAGGTGATTGCGGTCGAGACCTTTGGCGACTTCATGGACGTTACGCGGCTGCACTTCCGCGAGTGGATGGCAACGATTGTCTTCACGTTCTTCAACATCCCGCTGTGCATGGCATCGCGGTGCATCCCGGTGACAGAGCCGGTGTTCAAGCGCGAGTTCGACGCGGAGAACGTCGATGAGGACGCGAAGCAATTTCTGGTGAAACTCGCAAAGGATGTCGAGCAGACGGCGGACGCCCGCGCCGGCCGTTCTGGCGAGGCCCTCAAGAAGGCGTCGCGCGCGCGCATCCTCAGCCTGTGGTTCCGCGTTTACGCAGAGCATGTGGAGACGCTGAAGGTGGTGAACGCGTTTCGGCGCGCCTACCGGGACCGCGACATGAACTCCGAGCTCTCCATGAACGTGTACCGGCAAATGGTGGAGCTGACGTCGCAGAAGGCGTAAGCCGTACGTGTCAGCGCGACGCGCGAAACCACCAGAGTACTACGACAAATCAGTGATTACATATATATAGCTGACAGGAGAGAATAAAGTTGCGCGTACGTTTCTTGTTTTATGTTGCTTTTGTTATTTTGCTACTCCTCTTCCTCGGGTTCGGCAAGTTAAGTGTTACCTTCCTCTCTCTCTGTGTTTGTATTTTTAACTTATCTCTAGTTTTCTTTTTTTGGTGTTCATGCTTTGCTGGTCACGCCGTGGATGCAGCGCTGAGGTTTGCTCGAGAGTGTGTGTGCGTGTGCTCGCGCCCTTTTTTTTACTTTTATGGTGCTTGTGCTTCTTGTTACGGATCGTTACCTATATCTATCTATAGAAATGAGGGGGAGGGGTGTCCACCGGTCCACCGTTGCGGACTTACGACGACGCACCTCTCGATTGGATTTTCTTCGTCCTTCATGAGAAAGAAAAGAAAACAACAACAACAAAAGACGCGATTTGCTTTTGCTTTTATCGGCTTCCAACTAAAGCCAACGTCACCGACATGTGTAGCCGGATGCTCTAATAAAAGCTGGCTGGAATCTGTGGAGAGGGCGTGAGGGAGGATGCATAGAGGACACGCACAACCATCATGTGTGTGCGTGTGTGTGCTGATCAGCCCATCACGGTATCGACAGCGACAATAGAAGAAAAGAAAGGAAAGAAAAAAAAGGGAAGAACATCGAGAGTTCTTTTCGTCTCGTCTCTGCCCTGTTGTTTTATTTTGGCTGCTCTCTTTTCATTTCCTTTTTGTGTCTTCGTCGCTAGCCGTTGCTTAGCTTCTTTGCTTTGCTGCAAAAAAAAGGTGGAAGGCTGTCTTGCTTTCTCTCCCTTCTCTCCGCATGTGTAGGTGTGCGACTCCTCGAGGGCTTTCTTTTTCGGCTTGGCTTTAAACACCTCTTTTTTTGTAGGTACTCTGCGCGCAAATGCCCGAGATGAGTGCGTGTGTGTGTGTGTGTACGTCAACGGTGATGTGCTAAAACAACAACAATAAAAAGGAAAGCGGTATCGAAGCGGCGAGGGGTAGCGGTGTAGATGTGGCGACTTCGACGGTCAAAGGCGAATCCCCTCAAAATGAGTGTCTGTTTTGTTTTTTATTGGCCCCTTTTTGGTATTGTCCTTCCTTCCCTTGTGATAGACGTTTTCGTCGTCTACAACTGACTTGATGGCTGCTGCACTGCGTGTGTGTCTCGTAGCATCTCCTTTAGTGCATGCCGTTTTTTTTCCGTGTTGTTTTTGCTTTGTGCTGGTAATTTCACTTCTTCTCCGTCATCTAATCTGACTCCTCTCCTCTGCTTCCTTTCCATCACCACCACTATTACCACCACCTCACTAAGAACAATCAAACAAAAAAAAAGCAGTAGATAATACACGCACGCGTACCCTTCACAGCTCGCTTTTGTTTTTGTGTGTGTGCCCTCTTCTCGCTTTATTCACTCTTGTGTGGTTTCGTCTCTGATCTTTCCCCACTTGTGCTGCCAACATCATGTTCGCCGGCTTTCCCAAGCTACAGGTGACGGAGACGCAGCCCGCTGTGGACTTCGACAAGGAGCTCACTGGCGACAAGGGCTGTGTGCTGTGCACTGAGTTTCCCGTGCCGAAGATGATCAACCTGAGCTTCCCGGCCGTCTGCGCGCTGCTGTACAATGCCCGCAGTGCCACGAGCAGTCAGACCATCTTTGGCAGCGTCGTTGGCCTGCAGATAGGCGACAGCGTGTCGGTGACGGACTTCCGCTTTCAGCCCCGCACCGACATCGAAGAAGACGACCGTATGACACGCGAAGAGTTCGAGGAGCGGCGGCGCAAGGAGCTGGAGCTGCTGCGGAACGACATGCAGTTGCACGACAACGCTTACACCGATGAGTGCCTCGACACGAACACCATTGGCCAGTTCGTCGTGTGCAGTGCCCGCTTCAACCCGTACACGAAGCGGTCGATGGACAAGTTGCGCGAGCTGCACGAGCAAACTCTGCCGGCTATCCTGCTGGTCTATGACCCCTTCCGCACCAGCCTGCTTGGCCGTCCCTACATCCGTGCCTTCACGCCAACGGAGGCGTATTACAAGTACGACGCGCTCGCCTCCAAGGAGCGTGGCTACCAGCGCCGTCGCGGCTTCGCGGGCTATGCGAAGGAGAGCGGCATCACGAAGCAAGGTGCGCTGCACGAGATCCCTGTAAAGCTGGACGTGGATGCCTTCCATAAGCTGAACCTGCTGAACATGCAGACGAGCCCCGTTGCGGACACATTCAAGGCGCTGGAGAGTCTGGCCGTGGCCAACTACATTGAAGCGCTGCTGAGCTCCATCCGTAGCAACACGGATCAGTTGAAGTCGAAGCTGGATTACGAGATCACCGGGAAGGACAACAATCTGCCGGTGGGCCAGGATGTGGAGACGATGCTGCTGATGAAGCACGTCCGCGAGCAAACCGATCACCTCGACGCTCTGTGCGATAGCGCTCTCCTCTACTCGTCTCTGCTGCGTGACCTGTAGTGGGTAGGAATAGAGAAAACAACAAGATGCGCGACCGCCCGTCGCTTCCCCCTCTGCTGGCTGCCTTTGCATTTACCGCAGCCAAACGACAGATACTTGTGGCTTCGCCATGGGTGCCAACGGCTTTTTTTTTTCTTCTGCATGTATCTGCGTATTTGCCTGTCTATGGCAGGAACAAGGCGGCGGGGTGGTGGTAGAGGGGCGAACAGCTCGAAAGCTATCCATGTAGCTCTTTTTTTTTGGTGTTGTTGAGAGGGCTTTGTCTTTCGTATTGGGTTTGTGAGTGCATGTGTGTGTGTGTGTGTGTGTGTGTGTGTGTGCATTGTGGGTAACGATGAAGTATTTTGATTAACTAAGCGAGTGAGCGTGAGAGAGGTGGCTGAGCAACAACGACAGTACGTGCAACAACAGCACAAGCAGAAAAGAAGAAAAAAGCGAAAGCGAGGGTGGAGGTCGCGCTTAGAGAGGACGTGACGGACCTCGTTTATGTGTGCATGTAGGTGGACCTCAGCCTTTTTTTTTGTTTTGCTTGCTTGCGTGTGTGTGTGTGTTGTTGTTGTTCTTGTGTTCTATAAGGCCCCAACAGCCAAGTAGTTAAGAATGACATTCCGTGGAGACGAAGCCGAACTCTTCCCCTGCCCTCCCCACTCGTCGACTCCTCATCGTCGAAGCACGGGGACCACCATAACCATAAACCACTGGAGGCTTGTTGGGGGTGACAATACAGCTGATGGAAGAGAAAGAAGGAGAGTCGATAGCGGAGGGGCAAAATGGAGGGGTAAGGGGCGGTAAGGCAGGAGCAAGACCTTATCGACCTTAATCTCGAAGAAGAGAGAGGGTTTGGGTGGGAGCGGGAGAACACCCCGGGCGTGGTGGGGAAGAAGGAGAATCGGCAAGGGACTAAAGCCGCTTTGCGTCGCTCACTGGCCAATCCAGCAGCAAACCAAAGACAAAACAAGCAAAACACACAATGGCAACAAAGCAATGCGTACGATGTCACCTCTTCTTTTTTTTTCATGACTCCCTCGTCTCTTCCCTCATTCTCTCCTGTGCCTCATGACATCCTTACGGCTCCATCATCGTCCACGTCATGATCTTTTATGTGGTCCACACGTGCACAAACGAATACATGTATTGACAGGTATCGTAACGTCACACCCCCACACAGTGAACAGCGTTGCCATTAAGAAATTCAAACAAACACAACCACTCCTGTCAGTATATTTGCCTAGTTATCTATCTGTATTTATCTTTTCTCAAGCACACTGCCTGTTCTACTTGATACAGATCTAAGTGAACATCGACCAAACAAAAAACAACCCGGTGGGCAAGGAAATGTCTGTCAGTGACAGCCAGGTGGAGGCTGCATCGCTGCTGAGTGGCCACAAGAGCAGCTCGCGCTCATACGGCACCTCCGCGTCTGATGTGCGCGAGTTCGATCGGCAGCGCAAGGAGGACCTCGCCTCGTCGATCCGCCTGCGTGCGAGCCAGCGGGCGAGCACCGTGACAGTCGGCGGAGAACAGTACGGTACTGGTATCCAAAGCGACCTCGAAGACATCTTCGGTCGTGCCAGCGAAGGCCTCCCGATGTACAAGAAGCTTGGCAAGGTGGAGGGCATCGCCAGCGCGTTGCACTCGTCGGTGAGGGACGGGCATCGACACCCACAGGCGCCGAGGATCGTCGCCGCTTCTTTGGCAAAAACGCCCTCCCAGAGGATCCCCGCTGACCCTTCTGGCAGATCTACGCTGGTGCCGTGGGAGGACAGCCATGATTCGCCTGCTGGCGGTGGCCGCTGTCCATCTCGCTGGTCCTCGGCCTCACGTGCCAGAGCCGGGTGAAACCCAAGTGAACTACCGGACAGGCTGGATTGAGGGCTTTGGCCATTCTTTGCTCCGTCATGCTCGTCACCACCGTTTCCTCCGTGAACGACTACCGCAAGGAACAGAAGTTCCACAAGCTGACGGGAGGAGAACTCTGCGCACGCCGATCCGCGTGCGCCGTGACGGCAAGGAGACGATCGACGTGACGGAGATCGTGGGTGGGCGACCTGGGTGAACCTGTCGCCTGGTCTCGTGGTGCCTGTGGACGGGTTCTTCGTGAAGGGCATGAAGCGTTTGTGATCGACAGAGAGCAGTGTGACGGGCGAGAACGACCCGAAGAAGAAGAACGCGGGATGCGCCATCATCCTGACCGGGACGGTGGTGAACACGGCGGAGGACGCGTAACATGCTGGCGTGTGCGGTGGGTGGCGCTCCTTTGGTGGCAAGCTGCTGAATGGAGTCGCGTGGTGCTGGTGCGCACGCGGCCGACACCGCTGCAGGAGCGTCTGGGACGGCTGGGCAAATTTGATTGGTCGCGTCGGCATTCAGTGGCCGCTCTTTCGCTTTTTGTGCTGCTGTCTGTGATGGAAGCGTTTCGCATGCTGCCGCCACGAACCCGAGAGCATCGTACCGCGCCCAATTTCCTCGACTACTTCTCTCCGTGCGTTGCGATTGTGGTGGTGGCGGTGCCGGAGGGTCTGCCGCTGGCTGTGACGATTCGCGCTGGCCTACTCGCAGAACAAGATGCACGAGGATAACAACCAGGTTCGCCGCCTGCGTGCGTGCGAGACGATGGGCAACCAACCGCAGATTTGCAGGTACAAACGGGCAGCTCCACGCAGTAATTCTGATGATGAGTTGTGTGCAGGCTACGCCAGGCATCGGCAACCAACTTCCTCCATCAAGCGTCCGGGTGTCTACGGAGTCGATCAAGCTGCCGTGAGGGTCGAAACCCCAGGGCACCCGCAAAGGGCTGATGGAGGGTCTTGCCCATCACAGCTCGGAGCGTGTCGCAAAGCCAGAGATTTCGCTTAGTGCCGCGTGTGTGCATGGAAGCTGAGTCTCGCATGCTGCGCCACGAACCGAGAGCATTCGCACGCCACTTCCTCGACTACTTCCTCCTGTCGTTGCGATCGCGGTGGTGGCGGTGCCGTGACGGTCGGCCGCTGGGCTGTGACGATCGCGCTGGGCCTTACTCGCAGAACAGATGCACCAGGAATAGAAACCAGGGTCGCGCCTGCCTACGTGCGAGACGACGTAGAACTTCACCCGGTCAGATTGCAGTGACAGACTGGGCACGCTCACGCGAGAATCGGATGATGTGTGGATGCAGGGCTACGCAGGCATTGCAACACGGCACGCTCCACCAAGCGACGGGGTGATCCAATAGCGAGACGATCAAGCTGGTGAGGTCAACCGCAGCACTTCGCACACAAGCAGGAAGCCCGTTGTTCATCAACCAGCGCGATCGCGGAGTAAGGTCGGTGATCACGCGCTGACAAGGATCGCCACCGATGGCGCAACGTAGCACGCGCAGTGCGAGAAGACAAGGCCGCAACAGCACGGACAACGCCGCTGCTGGACTCGTCGTCGGTGTGATGATCAGGATGCGTATGCGAAGAACATGAAAGAAGCGTCCACATCAGCGCATCATCGCAGAGGAGTGCCGCAAGCGCAGTTCACGCTCTGTCCACTCACGATCCACCAGATGCGGATGAGTGCTGTAGTGCGGCTCAGGACGCGCCGCTGCTGCACGACGTGAAGGGCGGCTCACGTCGCACTGTTGCGCGGGCCACGCCTACGTGAAGGTCGAGGCCACCGGCGACGAGGATCCGTCCCATGACCGACGAGTCACCGTAGGCGAGCGAATTGCAGAGCAGGTGAAGAAGTTGGCTGATATGGTCGAAACCGCCACGATCGGTGTGGGCGTACGCGGGTGATCAACGCGAAAGGACCATCCTGAGAATGAACCGACGGAGAAGCTGGGTGTGGCTGAAGTCTGATCGGCATCCAGGACCCCCTGCGTCCGGAGGTGGCGGAGGGCCCGTGCAGAAGTGGCCAGATGGCTGGAGAGGACGGTGCGGATGTGCACCGGTGAACAACCTCGACACACAGCGGTGGCCATCTCCCGTCAGTGTTGGCAATTTTTAACCCTTATTATGGTGATGTCGCGATGACGGGGCAGGACTTCCGCAACCTTGTGTACGACGCCTACGGTGACGAGGAGCGGATGGAGAAGTTCTGGCCCGGTGGCTGGACCACATGACGGTGGATGGCGCGCTCGCAGCCGTTGGACAAGCAGGCTGCTGGTGCTTGATGCTGATGACGCGTGGCGAGATCGTTGCGGTGACCGGGCGACGGCACGAACGATGCACCTGCGCTGCGGGCTGGCGAACGTGGGCTTCGTGATGCGCCAGCGGCCACGGACATTGCTGTGAAGTCTGCGGACATCGTGCTGTTGGATGACAACTTCCGCTCGGTGCAGCGTGGCCGTGGTGTGGGGCCGGTGTGTGAACGACAACATCCGCAAGTTCCTGGCAGCTGCAGCTGACGGTGAACTACGTCTCCGTGGCACTGACCTTCATTGGGTGTCTGATGGCCGGTGGTGCCTCGTCCCCCGCTGACGACGGTGCAGCTGCTGTGGGTGAACCTGATCATGGACACGCTGGCTGCACTGGCTCTTGCGACGGAGGAGCCCAGCGAGGAAGTGGCCTGCGTCGTGGACCGGTCAGCCGCAAGGCCCCTCTTATTTCAAATCGAATGAACGTCACCATATTTGCTGCCGCAGTCTACGTGCTGGCGCTGAGCCTGGCGCTGCAGGGCTACGGCAATGTTTGGTTCCGCGCGGGCCCACTCGACGGCGTCGAACATCAGACCATCGTCTTCAACGTCTTTGTGCTGTGCACGCTGATGCACATGTTTAACTGCCGTAAGCTGTACGACGAGCTGAATGTGTTCGAAGGCATCTGGACCCGCTCACGGCCCTTTATTGCGGTGCTGGTGTTTTGCTTTGCTTTCCAGGTGATTGCGGTCGAGACCTTTGGTGACTTCATGAATGTGACGTCGCTGCGCGCGGATGAGTGGGTGGCGTGCGTGATGGTGTCGATTGTAGTCTTCATTGTCGGTTTTATTTCACGACTGGTGCCAGTGAAGGAGCCTGTCTACGAGAAGACTTTTGATGCCGACGTACTGGATGATGAGGCGAAGATCATGCTGACGAAGCTGGACAGCGCCGTGGCGGCAGCGCAAGAGTGCGACGAATCTTACGGCACCGGCCAGTATATGGAGAAGGCGCGCCAACTGCGCGCGCGGGCCCTGTGGCGTGAGGCTCGTCATCACCACGTGAATGCGGGCAGGGTGGTGCGGGCGTTCCGCCGCGCGCGTGCGGAGAAGCTGGAGGAGAACGTGAACTTCGCAGCCCTCGTGTAGGTCGCCGGTCGTCGGCTCGGGGTTTTTTTTTTCGAGTCCTGACATCGCCGCTCTTCACTGTTGAGTGTGTGTCTGTGTGACGTTAAAGTGACCAGCGCTCCAGAAAGAAGTGCATCGCCGCAACACAGGGAGGAAATGCGGGCTTGTAGATTTTTTTTTTGTGTTGAATGCAGCCTGGTGTGCTCTCATCGAGTTTCCCAATCCTTCATCTCCTTTTCCCTCTCGTCCTCTCTCTGTTAGACTCCCACACACTCAAACACATGTGTTTATGGTGCAGGTACCTGTGTGGAAGGATGGGAAGACGGGCCATCCCGCGCTGCCAACGCCATCGTTTGTTATTTCTTTTGGAATCAATACCAAAAAAAACCCAGCGTAAGGTGTCTCTGCTTGTTGGTGTCTCTTTCTTTTGCTGGTGTGGTTGTTGCGCTTGAGTTTCCCTGCGCGCTCTCCAAAGTAGCTCCATCTCTCTCGCTTTTTAGATATCTGTTTTCTCCGTTATAGGTGGTAAACTGCCATCACATGTTTCTGTGTGTGTTTGTGTGGTCTGGGGATGGCGGTGTGCGTATTGGCTGATAGCGGTGGACAGCAGTGAGAATGAGTCCCTTCATGCGTTTGAAACATACAGGTATATGCATGCTTCCCTGTGTGTGTTAGTGTGGATGTCAGTGACACAACAGAGGGTGTGACGAGGGAAGAAGGACCTTGATGGATTGTTGTCGCTCTTCTTCCTTTTGCTGTTATTGTTGTTGGAGAGTACTCACTAACCAAATGACAGTTTTTTTTCTTTCCTTTGTGACGTCTTTCTCTCTCTCTCGCTCTGTGTGTGTGTTTGTGTGTGTGTGTGTGTGTTTGTGATGCTATTATTAGTTTCTTTTTTTCTCGTTGCTGTCTGCGCTGGCATGAACGCTGGTACATGTATATTTATGTAGAGACGAGCATGTTGTGAACGACGTTGCGGAGAAGGAGGGTTTGGAGATGATAGCAGAAAGCGGAAAAAAAATGTATTTGAGGAAAATTATAGGGTTCAGCTCAGCGGAGCTCCTTTCGTGGGTGGATACATGAGGAGCAGTGTGGAGACCAGCATAACGCAATAAAAACACAAAGATAAGTACAAAGATAGAGAGAGGCTCTAGCCGATTACTGGGCGACACTGCAAGGCGGGGACTGACTGTGTCACCATCAACATTCGTGCGCAACCGTTTCAGACACTTCCACGTCTATTTTGAGGTGACGTGGGTTGGCTTTCGGTCTGCTATGTGTTTGTGTTTTTATGTGCTCCCACACGGTGGTGCCTGATGACGGTGGGTGCCCGCAGAGACAATATCTGCCTTCGGCTCCTGTGCTGCATCTACCTGGCTTCCACATTTCTGTTTTTTTTCTTTTTGTATGCGCCACCCGCGCTCCCTCTGGCGCCGTGAGCGTGCCTGACCTCGCCACACGCCGTCATGCAGATCAACACGCACAGTTTAGCCTCGCCGCGCTATCCGCACGTCCACCGCGAGGAGCGCTCTTCTCTGAGGAGCTTCACTCAACTACCCCCCTCCACTCCTCTTTGTTTCTCACTTGCGGTGTGCTCCTGCCTTTCCACCCCCTTCCTTCCCTCTCTCCGCACATCTCCACCTCCCACACAACTGATCAATCCCACTGCAGTCAAAGTCCCTCTCTCTTTTTTTTTGTTCGCGCAGTGTCGCTGTTGTTTTCCCCGTTTGTTTTTCTTTGACTCTCCGTCACACCACCCATTCATCAGTAAAAAAGAAATCAAATCACAGCAAACAAACAAACAAACAAAAAACAGATAAATTGAGAGGCAAAAAAGCAGAAGCGTTCGCTTCTGCCTTCCTTTGTCCCTCCCTCTCTTTCGTCGAGCGCTACCTCAGACTGTATTCACCATGTTCGTGCGCATTCGTGGCAAGGGTGCCTGCCCGGAGAACTCGCAGGCTGCTGTCATGCACATCCGCGGGTTTCGCCACACGCACAGCGCCGCCCCACCCGAATCGTTCTTCCCCCTCCTCAACGCGTCCCTCACCCCTGCGACTGCACCGGGCACGACGTCCTACCCTTCCACTTCCTCGTCTCCAGCTGCACAGACGTCGTCGATATCAGTTGAGATGCGGCCATTTCGCTTTGCCCTCTTCCCCGTAGGCATCCACGCAGCGGCACTGACGGAGGCGCAGGCGAAGTGGATGGCACATGCAGCCCACACAGCTGCTGATGCTGCCGATGCTGCTGATGCGCCTGCTGTTTCGTCTCCGTTGACGGTGATGGACAGCGAGGTGGCGCGGATGGTGTGGAAGGAGACGTGGAACCTGTATGATATCCTGTACGACGAGGTGCCCCTGCTGCCCTGGACGGAGGCCACCAGCGGGACTGCGGCCGCGACTGCGGTGTCGGAGACGGTCGAGGCGGAGCTGCGCTGCTTGACGGAGGGCGAGGGTACGGTG
This sequence comes from Crithidia bombi, assembly GCA_900240985.1. Taxonomy (NCBI): domain Eukaryota; phylum Euglenozoa; class Kinetoplastea; order Trypanosomatida; family Trypanosomatidae; genus Crithidia; species Crithidia bombi. The sequence continues at coordinate 305,840 of OESO01000082.1, forward strand.
ACGCTGAGCCCGCTGGAGGCACTGCACGCCAAGACGGACGACTTCAAGCTGGCCTCGACCCGCAGCGGCAGCCGGCAGGTTGTCGTCTGCCCCCACTACTACGCCTCCGCGGCCTTGCCGGAGGACACGTTCCGGAACGTGCAGAAGGATATCCACGCAACTGCTGCGCCAACGGACGGGTCGGTGGTGGTGCTGGACGTGTCTGACTTGCCGGTGGCGCAGGCGGGTGGGAAGGCCATGGTGAACATCGCGTGGCTCACTGCGTTTGCAGCGATGCAGCCGGACAGTGCACTGCTGGGGTGCCGTGCGGTGGTTGTGCGGCTGCCCTACGCTGCGGTCCCCTCCTACACCCATGCTCTGGAGAACTGCAGACACGCCTCAGGGACGACGACCTCGCCGGCGCCAACGATGGCAGACGCCTTTGTCGAGATGGTGGACTTCATCGGCGAGCACATCACTGCGGTGCGACACGCCATGGTGCGCGAGTTGGCGAGCAAGTCTGCTGAGCTAGCCCAGAAGTACGCCGCGGCGCCACCGGTGCTGGTGATGGGCAGCTCTCCCTCAGCGATGAGCGCGTGTCTGCAGGCCTTGTTGGTGCCGAGCAACTCCGCTGATGCGGCAGCAGATGCGCTGCCAGCGTCGTCGTCAGGCGTGGTGGTGCTCTACGGCGATCACCTCGGCCTTGGCACGGATGAGGCGGTCAACTCTGCGCACGAGCTCGGCGTCCGCAAGGCTGCGGAATACAAGGCCATTGGAGGCTCCTGCGCGTGTGTGGTGTCGATCGAGACGATGTCGGTGCCGCTGAAGGCGCTGCTGGACGGCGGCGAGGAGCCGTGGGACGAATATACGCTGCGCGAGCGTCAGCGACTCAATTTCTGCCCGTGCTGTGGTGACTGCGGCAACGAAGGGGAGAGCGATGGAGCAGATCATGGGCACAGCCACGGCCACGGTCACGGCCATCATCACTGAACCAGGGGAGGTGGTGAAGAGAGTGGCGGGAGAAACAAACAAGCAAAAATGCAGGCAACTTCTTCTTACAACGAGAGAGAATGGGAGAGCGTCACTCACGTTACGGTGACCACTGCTTGGTTGTGCAGGGGCAGGGAGGGAAAGGATTGACGAGCAAAGGCCAAGCCGCTAACGTCGGCTCTGCCTCCGTTCCGCTTTCTCTCTCTCCATCCTCTGCCTCCCTGACTCTCTCCCTCTCTCACGTCGTTACGCATCTTATTTAACACTGGTTTGTTTCGTGGTGCTATTATTTTCATTGTTACTACTACTACTGTTGTCATTTCGTGTTAGCCGTTCTTATGAAGTTAACCGCTGTGGGGAGAAGGGTGGAGGGAGAGGATAAAAAAAAAAGGCGGACGAACGAAACCTCTCGTGCTGATGAATCAAACGTAAACACCAAGGTACACCTTCCTCTAAACTCCTCGCAATAACACGCCAAAAGAAATGTAAAGCAATAAAAGGCGAAAACAAAACAACAACAGCACGATGCGCCACCGTCAACGTGTGTAATTTCTTTCCACTCCCTGCCTTCGTTAATCCGTTTCCATGCGCTACCCCCCCCCCCCCTCTGCTGTATCACCCCCCTGCCGACTTCGTCGTGAGTTTTTTTTCTGAGTAGTGTAGTAAGCTGACACACAGGGGAGGTGGAGGGGAGATGCCAAGTTGCACAGAGGGACTTTGTGCCGGCTGATTAGTTATAATAATAATAATAATAATAATAATAAAAGTGGCAGCTGGCAGGGAAAGTGATCGGCGTGCGCCTGTCCACGTGGTTGTCTCCACAACAGGGAATAAAGCCAAATTTCACACAAGAAAGAAAGAAAGAGCGCACCACGGAAACAAACGAGCAAACAACGGAAAGGTGGTTTAGCATGCCTGATCGCACGGCACCTCGCTACTCCCCCAAAATAGAACAACAACAAAAAGAACGAACAAACAAACAAACGAACGTTTCCTTTCATTCTTTCTCTCTTTATCCACTTTCTTCATCTACTTTCGTCTCCGCTTCGCGACGGTACCCACCCTCTTCTCTCAAACTTCCACACTTCCACACTTCCACACACACACACACACACACACACACACACACACACACACACACACACACACACACACACACACAGTGCAAACACACACACACATACACGGCCGACTGGCTTGCCGCCACATTAAAGTGAAGTGTTAAGGGAAAAGGAAAGTACCCTGACACAAAAGGTGGGATCTGCATTGTCTTATTTCAAGAAGAGGTGACTCTACCAACACCTCACACTTGAGAAGTAAAAAAAAAAACCCACCTCCATCACATCATTGACACACACAAACACGCGCACACACAATCGCGTGATTCCTTAAACGAAAAGAAAGACGTTTTTTTTTTTGCTTTGTTTTCCAACAAGAAAAACGCAACAGGAAGTGCGCTTTGGCGCTTCCTCACTTCTGCTGTCCTTTCCCACCCGTTCCTGCTGCTTGCTAAATAAAAGCTGTTTCTCATCGACTGGCACAGACAGAGGTTAGTAGAAAGGAAAACGAGAGGGGGCATTCAGAATCATAGCAACAGAAACGGGGGAAGGGTAGTTTTCTCAGCTAGTATTATATATATCTTATACTATATGTAGATATTATATATACTATATATGTAAAAAAACAATAGCAAAAAACGATTGCGTAGGGAGCGGCTCTCTTGCTCCGTGCTGCGCGGCTGCTGATACAAGGTAATCTCTGTTTTGTTCTGTTCTGTTATTTGGTTTATGTACGTGTGCTTAACATCGCACCAGCAACACGTTTGTATTTGTAAATAGCATCTCACTCCACCTTTCTTTTTTCTTTTTTTCTTTTTTCTTTTTTTTCTTTTCAACGCCTTTCTTTTTGTTTCTGTTTTCTGCTTGCTTGGAATTGATTCTCAAAGCAGCAGGTACTTTAAAGCTCTTTTTTCTTGTGTTTTTTTTTCACTTATTTCTGTGCACTTTCTGGATCTTGATTCCTCTTTTGTGTGTGCGTTTTTGTTCACTAGGGTGTTTTCCTTTCTTGCGCTCGTGAGTGCACTTATGCGCCTTTGTTGCAATTCTTTTTTTCTTAAATACCTTCCTTGAACTGCTTTCGCTTACATGAAATTACAAAAGTAATATCCCTGTGCATTTTGTTTTCTTTCTGATTTATTGACTCTTTTCTCGCTCCTTTTTTTCGTCCTGTGCGAGGGCGAGTGTGGAGGAAGAGGCTGCAAACTGTCTCTCCTACACCTATTCCGTGCCTTGGCGCCTTGTGAGAGTCTTCAGTCTCTCCGTTGTCGGGTATTGTTTTACATACATCAAAGAAATACCTTTTTTTTTGCGTGTTTTTTTTCGTTTGGTTTCTCGCGTGTACGTGTGTGTGCTTGTGAAGCGGTTTGCACGCGTGCGCTGCTGCTCCTCTCCCTCCCTCATTTTACCCCTTTGACTTTTTTTCTGTTAGTTTCTCTCTCCCCCCTTCCCTACCAATGAACGCGCTTACACGAGCCGAGCAGGCGGAGGAGTACATCAACCGCTTTGCCCTTCGTGAGCTGGTGGAGGAGTGGCTCTTCCGTGCAAGCATCGAGTGCCCAGAAGATCCTTATCAGTATTTGATCGATGAAGCCACCGACCAGCGCCGCAGTGGCGGAGGCATCGTCACCTGCCCCAACTCGTGGTGCAACATGACAATGCCGGCCTCACGCTTCCCCGAGCACCAAGCGACGTGCAACAACGCCGCCAACTGGGTGCGCTGCGTCCGCTGCAACACCCGCGTCGACGCAGCAAAGCTGTCGCTGCACCGCATGTACTGCAAGCTAGAGCGCTGCACCTTCTGTGGTGAGATGGTGCTGCCGCGCATGCTGCCCATGTGCCCCTATAGGAAAGTCGCCAAGGCAGAGCGGGACCGGCAAGCTGCGATGCACCGCAAGGGGCGACGGCTGGAGAAGGAGGCGATGAGTACCGCACCGCTGCTCTTGAGTGATGCCTCCTCCCGCCCCTCACCAACTCAGATAACAGCAACAACAACAGCGGCAGCGACAGCGTCGGCGATTCCGCTGGACGCGCCGCTCTCCGGCACATTTCCGCTGGCGGTGGCATCGGCCGCAGCGGCGAAGGCGACGCCGGCGGCGCCGCCGGTGCCGCACTCGCAGACCCCCCTCGTTTCCCCACAAGAGTCTGCGCTGGAGGCCGTAGCAGCGACGAGCACGGCGGCGGTGCGGCCGATCATGAAGACGCCCTCCACCTCCCCGGCGACGCTGCGCAAGAAAGCGTCTGCCGGCCGTGGGTCACTTGCAGTGCGGCACGAAGGGGAGGGTGAAGTCGCCTCGACCACCGCCGCTGCGGATGAGCAGCTGAAGCGACGGGATCGCAGCGCTGGTGGCGGCCGGTCTACCATATCTACCATGCTCACCCCTGCCACTGCTGCCTCCGCCGCGAACCTCAACGCACCCGCCGCGCTAGACGGCGACAGTGGCCCGTCCATCCCTCGCCCATCATTCCCCGCCTTCCTGGCGGCGGACATGGCGTTGCGAGAGAAGCTAGAGAGCTACCCCGAGCCTCTCGTGCCGGTGCTCCGAAGCATTCAGATCATCTGGCGTCGCAACATGTCGCTGCACCTCTTCCGTGAGCAGGTCTTTAGCGCAGTGTGGCGCCACATGGATAGTGCGCAGGAGGGCGGCGCCGGGCAGAGCAAGGAAGGGGCGGCGATCCGCATGGTGGAGCGCAACATCCGCTCAGGTCGCCGTATCAGCTCCCTCGATAACGGAAGCGGTGATCATGGGAATGACAGGTGTGCTGGACTCACCGCTGCTGCTACTGCGGCTGCGTGTGCTGCTGCTGAATCGAATGATATCAGCTCCAGCGGTGCACCCGCGGCGCTGAAGGATGTGGACCTGAGTGTGGATGATGAGCCGAACCCGTCATTTGAGAACGATCCGGTGCACATCTCCGAGACCGCGCTGAGCAACGGCGGCTTCATGCGTGTGTGTGATTTCGAGGCGCTCACGCGGCACTGCCAGGCCCGCGAGGTGTTGAAGTTTTCTGTGGTGCTGAGTATAGTGCGTGCGGCGTCAAAGGTGCTACGACAACGACCCCTTGTGCAGCACATCACGATCCCAGCCAAGTCGTCCCTCGTCGTGGTCGGCGATCTGCACGGGCAGATGAAAGACTTGGAGTACATCATCCACCACATGGGCCTGCCCTCTACAGAGCGCTACTACCTCTTTAATGGCGACTTCATCGACCGCGGACCGTACGGCTGCGAGGTGCTCATGTTTATCTACGGGCTTCTCTGCACCTACCCCGACTACGTCTTCTTGAATCGCGGTAATCATGAGAACTACTCGACCAACACCGAGTACGGGTTCATGGCGGAGCTGTACGCCAAGTACGCCGGCCGCGCGCCGTACCTACTCGATGCCATGTCCGACAGCTACGAAGTGATGCCTCTCATGAGCGTCATCGACCACCGCGTTGCCGTGGTGCACGGCGGTGCGCCGCGGGAGGCGTGCAAGCTGTCTGAGATTGAGGCCATTGGCCACGTTCGCGACATCCCTGTGGAGCAGCAGACCACTCGCTCGGAGCAGCTGCTGGCCGAGCTGCTGTGGAACGACCCGGTCGAAAAATTCCGCTCCCGCCAGCTCGGCATAAATCACCAGGGTGAGGGGTGGCGCAGCAGCAGCCGTGGCTGTGGAGTCGAGTACCTGACGAACATCACGGAGCAGTTTCTGAAGAACAACGATCTTAGACTGCTCATCCGCTCACACGACGTAAAGACGTCGGGGTTCGAGCTCGTGCACAAGAGCAAGTCCATTACGGTGTTTAGCGCGTCGAACTACGGCGGCGTCTCAGGCAACCGCGGTGCCGTCGCAGTGCTTACGAAGGAGGCGGAGCAGCCCGTCTTTCACACGTGGTTCCTCAAGGAGGACTACCGCGAACATCAGCAGGACGGCTTGCTGGATGGCGGGATCGACGTGTTTCTGCACGACGACCGCAGCCGACACCGCCCTGGCGGCGGCACCGGCAGCTTCGCAGGGTCGCCGCTGGAAGCGAATCTCTTCACCTACAACAAGGGTGGCCTCGGCCGAACAGGCGTCCCCGGCCGCTCTGCCGTCCCCGCCATCACCGACACCGCTGCGGGGGCCTTTCCCACCCCGCTGAACGGCACCACGGGCGCTGTCGTGGTTGCCTCTGGCAGCACCATCACCTCGACCAACACGCAAAGCCCGTCCTTCGGCGGCGCCGTGCAGCCGCAGCCGTTGAAGCGCTTGAATGCGGCGATGATTGCCGAGGCGGCTCTCCTGGACGGCGACGAGTATATCCGCGCCTACTACATCAGCAGCGGCGGTGTCTTGGACGAGGAGGATGCGATGAGCGACACGAGCAGCCGCAGCAGTGCCTTCTCCGACAGTGAGGACCGCTTCAACGGTACTGACAACGGCACTGGCGCTGCGGCGGTGGCAGCAGCAGCAACGGCAACGACGGCTGATGGCGCAGGCCGCACGTCTGTAGCAAATGGCCGCACCCCATCCAGCGCCGTTGCGAATACGAATAGCACCAACTGCGCAAACCCATCAACGCAGCGGTGGCCCACTGGCACCGGCAGTGTAAGTGGCGCTCGCGTCACTGCGGCAGGCTCGCGTGCCACCCTGCCCTCCCTCGCGTCTCACTCTAGCTCCAGCAGCCATGGCTTTCTCCGCCTCGGCTGTGCGCTGGCGCAGGACATGTCGATTGTGATACAATTGCAGACCCTCCAGCAGATCCGAGAGCTGATTTACTTCCAGCGGTACGCGCTGCTCGTTGCGTTTAACCAAGCGGATGAGATGCACACCGGCATCGTGTACAAGGCGGAGTGGTGCGTGGTCATGCGCGATGTGCTGAAGCTCGATATTCCATGGTACTACCTATGTCAATTCCTCGCTCCGCGACTCGTAGTGGACGGCGTGCCGTCGGTGGAGTACATGCGTTTCCTGCGGCACTTTGATGTCGGCTTCGCCGTTGACTTCCGCCTCAGCTGGCACAAGGCAACGATCCAGCGCATCAGCAGCGGCCTCGACCTCCCGGAGGACATCATCAACGCCTTCTGCGAGCGTCCGGCGATGAACGTCAGCGGCACGAGCACTCAAAACCCGAACACGACCGCGACCAGCTTGAGCGTCGACCCGGAGGAGGACCGCAACTCGCCGTCAGTGCAGGCGAAGGCCGCAGGGGATCCCCTCTTCACTTCCCCCCTCAAAGCAACACTGGAGCTGCCAGCAGGGGTGGAGAGACTTGCGTCTGGCCGTAGCGTGCCGTCGGTGCTGGAGACTCCAGAGAAGCCGTGGAACCCCGCCCCTGCGCAGGACGACGGCGAGACGGCGAACGCAACGGATCTGGCCGCCAGCGGGAGGTTTGTATCAGGCGACGAGGACGAGGACGAGGACGACGACGAGGACTGGTGGTGTGACGTTCAGCTGGACTTCAAGACGTTTGCGATGCGGGTGCGAGTGCTGTCGCCGGCGGCCGCCGCGATGGAGGACAACGAGATCTTTGCTCTCTTTTGCTTCTTCGACGTGTCCATGCAGGGCCACGTGTACGTGGGGGATATGGTGAACAGCATAATCGCGGTCGTGGATGAGGAGGGCAGCGTGGATGAGGCGGAGCTGCTCGTGAGCGGTGAAATCGATTTCTCTACGGTGGCGCGCAGCGGGCGGTCGGAGGGGCGGAGTGTAACCCGACAGCCCGGCATCCACTCGTGCTCCTCGTCGACATCCTTTTCTTCGTCTGCCTCCAGCTCCTCGTCCCTCTCTGGAGAGAGTATGAAGAAGCACACCAGCAAAGCGTCCAACGCACGCGCGTATGCTGCGGGTAACGACAGCCACACCTACGACGACAGCAATAGCGGGTGTGGAAGTCGTGGTGGAGTGCTCGCCAGTAAGCTAAAAATGACAGGGGGCAAGTCGCGGCTGATGCGGCCACCCTCGCCCTCTTCCTCTGGCGAGGACGAGCGAGCATGCAACGCCAGCGATGCGGCCCACGTCGACGGAGCGGCCGCACCCCAACTCACCTGCGCCGCGGAGAGCGTCAGCGAGGCGGGCAACGTCACCCAACCCTACGCCTTTCCATCCATGGCGCCGACGCAGGACCTGCTTGTGAAGGTCAGCAGTGACAGGTTCGCGAAGGTAGGGGAGGAGAAGCTGGACATCGCCAACTCCGCCTCTCGCACGGCCCCGGGCAGCCTGCTCGGCGGGGGCCACCCCCTGCATCCAAGCAGCGGCAACAGCACCGAGGAGACGGACACGAACAGCAGCGTCGCCTCCACGCGGCCGACGGCGAGTGGCCGCAACAGCGACGCCGTCGAGCCCGCCCGAGGCGCCAACCGCGAAAGCAGCCGCAGCGACCTCCAGACGGTCGATTCACGCGGGGAGTTCATTGGGTCGAGCATCGCACCACTGGCCCTGGCCGAATCCCCCCGCTCCGGCAACATCACCATGAAGCTGCCGAAGGGCCCGTCGACGGCGTGGGTGCTGCCGCTGGAGTACGACGAGGACGAAACGGGCCCCGACGACGCCGGAGCGACGGCGCCGCCGGAGTCCTTCGTGCGGAACATCGGCACGCCCAGTCATGCGGTAGAGCCTGCAGTGGCAGAGGCCATGCTGGAGGCGGCGGAGAGTGGCGGCGACCTCGCTGCTGCCGCTGCAGACAAGGTGGGGAGCGGCATGCAGCTGACGCACCAGAGCTTCCCCCGCAGCGAGGCACGGGCAGACGACTCCACCAAAGCGTACTCGTCCACGGGTGCAACGACGGCCATCACCGCTGCCCCCATCGCTCTGCAGCTCAATCGGAGTTTCAACGAGTACGCCGCGTCCATGACGAGCGTCTGCTCCGTCAGTGCGGCGGCGCTGGGGACGTCCAGGCCCTTTGACGACTACAGCACCGGCCTCTTCCACATGAATTCGAACGGCGGAGCCAGCTCCTGCGGCACAGGCGTGAATGGCACGAATGCAGGGCAGCTGCAAGCGCTGGAGAAGCGTGTGAACAAGCGGCTCGCGATGCCGCCGTGGATTTACCCGACGCTGCTGCGCGTGCAGGAGCAGCTGCTAGGCGGCTACACGCGTCTCCGTTTCCTTTTCCAAACCCTAAACCGCAGCCGCAACGGCCTCCTCACAGAGTCGGAGTTTCTGCCGCTGATGACGTTCATGAACTGTCTCCTCGAGCACCCGTTGTCGGCCGAGCAGGTGCATCTTCTTTTCGTCTATGTGCATGACTCTGCCATCAACTACGTGCAGTCCGTGCGTAATCATCGCCGGCAGCGGTCTGGCAGTCTGTACAACGAGCGGTCGAAGTCCGCCGCCGAGCAGGACTCCGTCTCTACCTCCGGTGCCATGCCAGCTGAGGCGCTGCCCCCGCTGGACGGCTGCAGCTACGCACGCCGCCGCACCATCCACGAACAGATGCGTGGGGAACGCTACATTCTGCTAATTGAGTTTCTCGACTTCTTCGGCGTGAAGCCGGTGCAGCACGGCGATGAGATGGAGGGCCTCGAGGAGCTGCTGTACGTCGCGACAGGCAGCAGCGGCAGCGCAAGCAACCAAAACGCCGCCACCACGATGAACTCGACCTTTGGCGATGCGATGCGTGACAGCAGCATCAACGACACGGACAACGCGCATACCTTCGTCTCGAACAGGGTGGAATCGGAAGACAACGCTGCCTCCTCGAGAGTGTCTGCTGTCGTGTCCGCCGGCGGTGCGACCCCGGCCGTCTTCGCGAGTAGCCTCGACAGCGCCAAGAAGCACCTGCCTCCCCCGATACAAACGAAGGGGCAGTCTGCGGAGGCCCCCACCCCTCTTCGTGTGGCAGATACGACCGACATCGCCACCCAGCCGCAGCGTGCTGGCGCGGGTGGCAGTGATGGTGGTGTGCTGTCACCGAGCAGCGGTAACCCACGCCAGCGTCGACAGCGCAGCAGTGCGGCTGCGGTGCCCTTCTCGCTCTCCGGTGGTAAGGTGGAGGGGGAGGGGGTGGAGGCGGTCCCGCAGCCTCGTCGGTCGGGTCGTGGCAGCTCCGACACCATCGGCAGCAATAACAACAATGGTAGGCACAGCCCGGAGAACGGCAGCGGTTGTCGAGTGTCGGGGCTGCGACGCCGCATGACCTCCGTCACGATCGGCGGCGGTGGGGGCGGGCATCGCAGTAGCAACGGCAACGCTGTCCCGCCTGGCGCGCTCTCCATCGGCGACAGCGCCGCCCATCACCTTCGCCCTGCTGTGTTGCCGACACAGATGGACGTGCTCACTGCGCTGACCTCACTCGGGGACACCTACGGCGAGGATATCACGCTGAAGGAGTTGATGCAGCGCCTCTCCGCGCGACAGCAGCCGCGGCGCTCACGCGTGTCACTGCCACAGCAGCAGCAGCAACAGCAGGACCGTCACCACCCGCATCATGTGCCGATGGTCCTCGGAGCCAACTCCCTCACGTCCTTTGTCTCGAACCTCAGCGGGGTACACGGGGAGGACGCTGATGGCGCACACGCGCAGGCCGCACAAAATCGCTCCCACCGTCACAAGAGCAGTGAGCCGGCGGCGGCGTTGGAGTCCGAGGCTGGCCGGCCGGCGGACAAGCAACCGAGTCCGGCTGCAGCGCCGATGCTCACCGTCCTCACATCGCCGGTGTCGTCCTCCGAAACCCCGGCGATGGCGTCGAAGGATGGGGCACAACACATGCCAGCACTGCTGCGCTCGCCAAACAACAACAGCGGCGGCGTTGTTCCCGCGCAGCTGGACAGCCGTGGCAACGCAACCATCGACCCCGAGTTCTCCTTCGCCTCTCTGCAGGCGACACTCTCGCAGCACGGGAAGATCAGCAGTCGCAACACCATCAACTCTTCGCCCCCGGTGCCGACGCCGCCACCCATGCAGGCCCTTCCAATGGGTCGTGGCCCCGGTGTGGGCGGCTCCAGCCAGCGCTCCAACAGCCTCCTCGAGATGAGCGTCCTGTCCGTGTCGGCACGGCCCTACATGCTGAACCAGGCACCCGAGCAGCGTGTCACGGTGCTGTCCACTGGTGCGTTCGCGCCGCATTACGCCGTGCACGCGCCGACGCCCGCGCCGGTGGCGAACTTCGGCGTGTCGCTGAGCAACTTCATGAACGGCTGCAGCTTCAGCGCCAACGGCCCCGGCGTCGACTACGCCGGCAAGCGCGGCAGCAGTGAGGGGCGGTACAGCGTCGCGGTCCCGTTAGCACCACCAGGACTGCCGCCGTTCCCGGAGCAAAGTGACGGTCGCTACCGCCGGCGCGTGAACGGCAAGCATGCGGCGAAGCACGGGACGATGGTGGTGATGAACGCGACAAACGCCATGTGGGACAACGAGCTCGCGTCGATGTCGCTCGTGCCGTCGGTGGTGCTACCGCCGCCGGCGCCGCCGACCCGCCAGCGCACCTTCTACAACGGCAGTTCTGCCACACTGAGCGAGGGTTCGCACATGAGCAGCAACGTCTCCGACACTTGCGACAACGGCGGGGCAACGAAGCAGCGGAAGTCACGACGACCGCCGCCGCCGCCACAAGCGGAGGGCACAGCCGCCTCTGCCGCCGTGGGAGGCAGTGGCGAGTCGCAGAAGCTCGTCCCCTTAGCTGGTAACCCCACCAACACCACCGCGGCACGGAAGAAGGGCGAGAGCCGGTCACCACCGCAGCCGCAGCGATTGTTGTACGTCAGCGACGACAACAGCAATGACCTGGCGGCCACTGCAGCGGGCGTGCTGAAACCCGGCGAAGGGGCGAAGCGGCAGATCTGCACTGATAAGTCGCCCAGACCGGCAAGCCCTGCGGCGCCGATGACCGCCACCGTCGAGCCCTCGCGCACCAAGGCAAAGCTCGACAGCTTCATCGCGACCGCCAAGGCGATGCAACAGACGAAGGCCAAATCAGGCACCAGTGCGGTAACCGCGCTGGCCACCGGCCCATCCACGACGAACAGCAGCGGGGGCAAGTCGTCGATCCCTGCACCGCCGCCTCTGCAGCTGAATTAGGGCGGCCATCACAACGACAGCAGCGGCACCCAAGGCCGGCCGCTGCGCGTGACTCCGCTGGCGAACCCCCAAGAACCGTTTCCGCAGTTGAGCACCGCCAAGTCAGGGGCAGGGGCGGAGGCGATGAGCCCCCTCCTCGACGTCCCCAAAACGCCCACCAACTCTGCTCCGTAGATGCCGGGGGTGCTCACTGTCAAAGAGGCTTCCGTCACCGGCGTCCTCGGCAGCGGTGGGGCCGCCAGCCAGTCCCAAGACCATCATTACCTGCAGCACCACAACAGCGGCGTCGGCGACAACGCGTCCCTTGCGACAACAGCGACCAGGACGTTTTCTGTTGCTGACTTCGGCGCACTGGGCAGCTGCACCAGTGCCGGCACCCTTGCCCCACTGACAACGTTGCGGGTGCTGTCGGGCGGCGTCGGGGCGGCCTCGGGCGGGGCCCGCTCCTTCGCCCGCGGGTATCATGAGAACTCCTCGTTTGCTCAGCAGCCGGGGCGCGCGGCGACGACGGCGAGCCCCGTCGACCCAACCACCACCATTGCCCCCGGCCCCCGCCCCACCGCAAGACAGAGAAGAAGAAGAGCGACGGATCTAGCGAGACCCGCACCACGCTCGATCCGCGAGCGCCGACGACCACCGATATCAGCGCTCCGCACAGCACGAGGAAGTGAGACAGCGGCGGCGCAGAGGAGAAGGCCGGCGCTAAAGTTGGCGTGGCGACGGCGTCGAGGTCCGCGAACGGCACGGGGGCGGCGGTGATGACACCGGTGCCGCCCCTCGCACTGTCCGATGCGGCAAAGACGCCTCCGTCAACCGATGGCAACCTGCAGGCCAATGAGTCCCCCGTGAGTACCAGGTCGCGTCAAAGCGCCAAACGCGCTGCACGCAATGACAAGACAACGTCCTCGCTGGATTCAGCGACACGGGAGTCGTCGGTGCCGTCGACGTCGCCGGGTGATAAGGATGCGTCGAGCGCCGCTGCACGTGGCCGGGCCGGAAGCCGTGCCCAACCCGGCCGTCGCCATCTGCTGAGGTGGACCGTAACGACGACGGATGTGGTGCAGCACATCTACAGCACCTGCGCAGGTGGTGGTGCGACAGGGAAGGGTTGGATGATCAACGCAAACGGGTTCTCCATCGCTGCGGCAGCACCACGGTCCAACGGCAGGGGCGCGGCTGTGGGAGCGGCCACCGCACACAGGTCGATGATGGCGGGCGCCGCGTCGCCCACCACACACACACACACACACACAATCCCCACCACCAACAGCACCGACGCATCACAGCAGGCGGGTGCGGCGCGTGACGGAGTCGCCGCAGCGTCAGCCCAGCGGCCCGTCGGACGCCACCGGCCACCGCTGGCAACAACGGACTCACGCCGTCGCGGCCGTCGCCCTCACCCATCTCCACCAGCATCATGCCCTTATCTCACCACGGCATGGATACCGGGGAGGAGCGAACTCTCGCCAACGGTGAACACAGCCGGTGCCGCCAGCCGAAACGGATAAGGCGGCAACAAGGCGGGTAAGAGTCGGCAGAGCGGTGGTAGCGTGGGCGGCACCGGGCAAAGTCGCAGCGAAGCCACATACCACTCGCAGCCGTCCGAAGCCTCCACGAGGCACCCGCTGGGCAACCGCAACCCGTCCTCGGCCGTTGTCTCGGCATCGCTATCCCTGGCGAAGGCGCTCACGGGGCCAACGCCGCTGGGAGCAACTTACGTCACCACACCGAGCAGCAACCACATACCTGCCATGGATCCATTGCCAGTGACAGAAAAGGCAACCTCGAGCAGGGGCGGCTCTAGGGCACGGGGGTGGGGGCGGTTGTCACCGGGTGTCGCACCGGAGAGCAGAGAGGGGGGAGGGCATGGCGCCGCGTTCCAGTCGCCGTCACTGCTGCCGCTGCTGCCCATTCAACTCTCCGGCACCTCCTTCCGCAACGTCAACGGCAGCAACTCCGCTGTGAGGGACTCGGACGGCGCTACGAGTGCCGCGTTCACCACCCCGGCCGGGCACAGCACGGCGACGGCGAGCTCCAACGACGGATCGATGTTGGGCGGGGCCAGCAGGCGGACACCAGCGGCGCGGGGGCTGCTCAACCTTAGAGTGCTGGGGGAGGACCCGCAGATCATAAGTATCGCCGCGCACTCCACTTCTCTCCGAGACATTGCAAAGGACCCATTCTGAGCTCACTTGTCCTCACAGCAAAGCGGCAGACTTTGTAGCCAAGCCCGACAGCGACACTCACTACCGATAATGATGAGTCAAACTTATGATGCTCGTGGCACAGCACCTGCTTCTGCTTTTTTTTTTCTTTCATATTGGTTTTTATTACATACGTATGTGTCTCTCTTTGTTGATCTATACATGTGTGTGTGTGTGTGTGTGTGTTGGCGGATTGTGTTTACGGATTACTTGGCGGGTGTCTGTTTGGTGTCGCATTTGGTACGTGCTCAGCTACGTGGCTGTGTCCTTTTTATTGTTGTTTTCCGCTTCCGCTCATCGGCTTCGCTTTTTTAGGTCGTTTTCCGCCTTTTTCCCTTACTCTATTCCTGTTACTCCTGTGTCTTTTTGTAAGCTGACTCTGTGCTTTTATTCCGTTTTAAGTGCATGTATGTGTGACGCTCTACTCCCCCCCCCCTTTACACCCTGCACACGAAAGGCGCCTTTCTGCACCTCCGTTTGTTCGTCCGTTTCTCTCTCTTTTTGTTTTTGCCTCTCTTCCTCCCTCGAGGGGTGTGCTGACCATCACGCAGGTAACCACGCACCACCGTGTCGAGGCGCCCTTCACCATTCCTTTGCCTTTGTCTCTGCCTTTTTCTTGCTATGCAGCACTGATGATGTTCATTTACGCAGCAGGAAGGCAGCGAAGGCGAGAGGGGAAGAGAGACGAGGTGTGCGGAGGGGGTCATGCGCGTCTGAGACAGGGTGGGATAGAGAGAGAGAGGGAGAGAGGTGTTGAGATATGACTACTAGCCTTTTTAAATTTTCTTTAATTACTACTAGTTGGCGTGTGGGTGGAGGTGGAGGTGGTGATAATCGCTGCGAAAAAAAGCGACGGGGTAAAATCCGTGCTGTTTGCTTCCCGGATCCCCTCCCCCTTCTTCCTTCCTCTCTTGCCTTGTGCTTTACAACGATGTAGACATGTTGTTTCACTTTGGCCCTCTCTAACTCTTTCTTTGCTCCTGCGGGGCCTTTTTTTTTTTTCCTGCCTCTATTTCTTGTATTGTATTTATGTATGGAGGCTGTCATAATACTATATTTTTCTCGTTTGTGTTCTTCTTTTGTATTTGGCCTTTGCTTTATGATTTGTCTCTGTTGTAGGTGTCGTGTGTGTGTGTGTGTGTTGCTTCACCTACAACTTTAATAACCAGCGTTTATGTACGATTTCTCTCCTTAACTTAATGTTAGGGTTACTCTTCCAAGAAAAAAAAACTAAAAAACCAAACACCTCATCTCATGCCATTCGCTTTCAGGAGGGAGACGAGGTTTATCAAACTGCGTCGGCTTCAAACAAGCACGCACGCACACACACAAATACACACATTCACACCCTCCTTTTGTCTGCAGCGCAAGGCATCTTGGAAGGAAAGGGGGAAAAAGGGGAGATGGGAGGTGAAGGCTGTTACGGAGCGTGCAGAGGAGGGCAATAGAGACTAGAGGAGCTGACACTGCTGTCGTAGGGGCGCGTGCTGCGTTTTTACACGCCACACCTCCACTCATCGAGCGTTGTGCTTATGGCCTTCTCTCTCATTCCCTTCCCCTTCCTATGCCTCTGCATCTCCTTTTTTTTTCTCAATCTTCTTGTGGTTTTCATCTCACTTGCTGCAACATATCTCTCTCCTTTGTCGTATTATCCTCTGTCGCTGTGGTATCCTGCCAAACTGCGCATTCGCGATGGTGCTGCGTCTCTTCACACACATCACCACCACTCATCGACCACACGCGTGTGGATGTGTCGAAAGCAGCACCGTGTGCAGTTTGCTTCTCCAACCGACGCTCTACGTGGTAGTGACCCGCTTACCAAGCGAGGCCCCTTTACAGCGAACAACAATTGTAAGCAACAACATCAACAACAACAACAACACACACACACACACACACACCTATATATATATATATATATATACAAGCTCTCATAGAGGTGAAAGAGAGAGAGAGAGAGCAACATGCGCTCGAATTCAAATGGACGAGGTGCTGGCAATGGGTCAGAGAACACGCTGATCGACCACATGAAAGCCTCGGTGCAGCCGTCTAGCGGTACTGGGACAGGGCTCCGCAGCGGTTACAGTGGCATTGGCAGCGGCCCGGGTAGCGCCGTTCCTTCGGGCAGTGCTGCGGTGACGTCCTCGTGGACGGCGGCGCAACAGACGCGCGAGAACATTGAGCGAGCGCTGCGCACAAACGAGGCGACCAACAACTCCGGCTACGCCACCCTGCAGTCGCTGGGGAAGCAGCGGGAGGTGATCCAGAATAGCCTCTCCAACGTCGATGCGACGCATCAGCACTTGACCGATTCCCGGCAGGTGATTCATGACATCCGCATGGGTGTGTACAAGGAGTGGCTCGTTAAGGGCTGCGTTGTGGCGTTCTTGGTGCTGCTGATTATCCTGATTATTTACTCAAAGTTCATTCGGAAGTGAGGAGGAGAGGAAAGAAGGAAACGTTAGCAAGAACAACAACAAAAAAGGGCATACATCGGAGCCTTTGTGCGAGGAGAGATCAAAAGAAGGTGGATGAACGCTGTGGTGGTGATGAGAGGTGGAGTGTGGGTTCGTGAACCTCCTTCTTTGCCACGCCCCACCACTCTTTTTATTTTTGGCGTCTTCTTTTCTCCTCATCGCTCAAGTTTCTGGCTGATGATGCCTGAGTTGCTATTGTGCCTGCGCCTGCTCACGTGAGTGTCTTTTTTTTCTCCCTGTTCTTTCTTATTGGCTCTCTTCGCCTACGCAACCGTCGCACACCTCCTCTTTCACACAAGTCTATACATATGTGTGTATGCGTGTAGACGTGTGGGAACTTGGGGTTACTGTGGGGGTTAATGGTGCTCCGCTTGTGAGGGGAAGCGGAAGTGGGCTTCTGTGCTTTCGTTTGCGTTGACAGTGCCTCATGCGCGCAAAACTCTTCCTTTCTTTTTTTTTTTCGCTCCGACTTCTGCGAGAAGATGAAAGTAGTAACGCAAAAAAACAAAAAAAAACAAAATCAAACAAAAAGAAGTAAAAGTGCGCGAAGGCGTGTTCTGAAAGCGCACATATCACGTGGAATGAAAAGAAGAAGGGAGAGCCGAGGGGAAATCTACGTCCATTTCCGAAATCAGCTCGACGCTTCTCTTTTTGGCTCGTTGAAGTCACACTACCTCTATTGATCGGCCGAGAGCAGGCGATTGAGATACCCTGATCCCTTTTTTTTTCTGCTGCGCACTTCAATGGGATCCGTGGCGAAGCTGAGCTAATGGGGCGTCCGCACGTTATCCCACTTCGGTTTTCGTGCTGAAGCGGCACATCTCTTTTTTGTCGAAGTGCCTTGCTAACTCGCAAAACCTTTTGATGGTGCCGTCCCGGCACCAGCCCTTCATGCCGCGTCTAGCTGTTTCACGCGCCACACCTCTTCCTGCCTTTTTTCATTCCTTTTCATTTCCACCCCTCTCTCCCAACTACCCCCCTTCCCCACACACACACACACACATCGCCCGCCCCCCCCCCCATAAACCACCGGGTGCATCTCCGCTGCGCCTTTTGAAAACCCGCCCTGCTTCCCCCCAAAATGACAACAACAACAGTGTTCTTCCTCCGTTTCGCATCGTATCCGTCCCCTCGGTACTCCGCAGCATCATGCGTAACTACAACAACTTCAACCGCGTGTGGAAGGCGCCGCGCCGTCCGTTCGAGAAGGAGCGTCTCGACCGTGAGATGAAGCTGTGCGGTCAGTACGGTCTGCGCTGCAAGCGTGAGATCTGGCGCGTGAACATGACGCTGTCGAAGATGCGTCGCACGGCCCGTCTGCTGCTCACCCTGCCCGAGACGCACCCCCGTCGTCTGCTGGAGGGCTCCGCGATAATGCGCCGCTGCCACGAGTACGGCTTCCTCGACGAGGAGAAGGACAAGCTCGATTACGTGCTGTCTCTCACCGTGCCGGACATTCTCGAGCGCCGCCTGCAGACCATCGTCTTCAAGGCTGGTCTCGCCAAGTCGGTGCACCACGCCCGTGTGCTGATCCAGCAGCGCCACATCGCCGTGGCGAAGCAGATCGTGACGATCCCGTCCTTCATCGTGCGTGTGAGCAGCGAGCGCCACATCGCCTTCGCTGATGCTTCGCCGTTCGGCAACGGCCGCCCGGGCCGCGTCAAGCGCGTGCGTGCGAAGGCGACAAAGCGCCACGCTGCCGGTGGTGCTGAGGACGACGAGTAATCCAGTGCTTGCATTTGACGAGGCGTGCACCCCCTCCTTCCCTCTCCCCTCTTACCTGATGACGGGAGTGGAGTCTGGAGAACTCCATGCGAGCGCTAAGGAAGGAAAGGTGCTGCGCGAGGGCTAACGAGAGAGAAACCGTGAGGTCTCATTCACAGCGTTGTCGAAAGCTGTCTTCTTCTCTCCTTCCTTCCCCTCCCTCTCCCCGCCACCCCCTGCGCGTGGTCGATGGGAGGCGGTTTGTGTGTGTCCGTTTTCGTCCCGCTCCGCGGCTCTGCCGCTCCACCTTCTTTTATTTGCCACACCTCCTCCTCCCCCTCGTCCTCCGGCGTGTGTGTGGGTGGGGGGGGGGACGGGGATGGTGATGGGAATGCGCTCTCTGGATGGTAGGCTGAGACCCTCTCTTTCCTCCCCGCCGAAGATGACGAAGCAACACAATACTGGTCATCACGACAGCTTCTTTTTTTCTTTCATGATTTCTTTTTCTACCTTTTTTATGGTAAATTAACGAAATAAAAGCAACAACAGCTTCCCCTTGAAAAGCGTCGAGAGTTGGCGTCGTCGTCGCGCACTTTCTTTCCCTGTCCTTCTCTCTGCCGCGGCCTGTACGATATACGTGCAGCACCACTTAGCACTCCCCGTCTGCGGCTCCCTCGGCTCACCTCTAGGCGTTTCGCCACGGAGGGTCCGGGCGCCGTGCCTCGGCTGTCGTGTTTGAAGTAAGCGAGCCCCCTCCGCCTGCCCCCCTTCTCAACCTCTCTCTTAGTCACGCAAGTGGGAAGAGAAGGAAAGCGAGGAGAGCTTTGCTTGTCCTTCGGAAGTGTCTGCGCATGCATGTCCGCCTCTCCGAAGAGCACCAGCCTACCGCCTGCAATGAAGGCGACAGGAAGCACACACACACACACACACACACACACACACACACACACACACACACGAAAGAAGGGTGACTCTCTTCACGGAGTCCGTGATGTTTTTTTTTTGTGTTTGTTTTCCACGCCTGCCGTGCCGCCCGGCACGCTGCGCCGCTTCGCTTCAGCCGACTACTCTTTTCTAAGCCGCCTGTTACTCTTCCTTCCCTCTTCCCTCCCTTCTCTCTCTCTCATTCGCTCACTTGTGTGCAACGTATTTCCTGGCCTTGGCCGACCTTTGTCCATCAATTCCGTCACGCACACACACACACACACACACACACACACACACACGGGCGCGTTTATGTGCACATATGTCCACGCATTCACAGCCTCCTTGTGGCTGCGTTGCTGAGGAAAATCACCCTCCCCCCTTAGAAGTTAAGAAGGAAGCGCTAAGGGAAGCGCGCCAAGTTAGCTGACAGTGCATCAAAACGAAAAGAAAGGGAGTCCAAAGAAGAAGAAGCGGCAAGCAACAACAACAACATTTTCTCGCGGTTTTTCTTTTGCCTTTGTTTTGTAGTGGCGGTGGTCTTACGAGAGAAGCCCGCTTGTAAAACCGAAGCACGTGCGCGGTAAGGTGACACTGCTTTTCTCGCCCTCACAAACCTGTGCTTTTTCTTGCATTCTTTTTTTTTTGTCGTGACGACGGTAGTGCTGGTGCTGGTGCTGGTGTAGGTGGCAGTTGAAGCAGACTGTGGTTGGTGTGTTTGTTCTGTCCTCTTCTCTCCCTCTTTTTTTTTTGAAAGAGGTGCGTGCGTGTGTGTGTGGGGTGTGGAGCTGGAGTGTTTTTCGTTTGTGCTTGGTGGTACTTCAACAAGTGCTACATTGATGGTGCGTGTGTGTTGCCTACATCAGCTTTCCACTCCGTCTTGTTCATCGTCTTCGGCGATCACACACCTGTCGCCTCGCTCGCCGTCTCTCTCTCTCCTGCTGACGTGCGTGCGTGCATTGCGTAGGGGCTGCCGCGTCTTCGACGCTACGCAGCTTTGAAGAGAGAGAAAAGAGGGAGAGACAAAGCAACCAAAAAGGCACATCAATAAGATCTCTCGACGCCTTTTTCTGTGTGTTGCGCTGAGGAGCTTATCTTATCGCAGCCCGGGACGTTTTTTTTCTTTTTAAAGGGAAAACAACACCGACGAACCTAGAGAGAAGGGCGAGGGTGAGAAAGGGAGTGTGCGTGTTTGTGTGTTTGATTGTCTGGCGGAGGTGCGTCCTGCTGTTTTTCGTTTGTTTTGTATCTGTCCCCCGCTCTCTTCTTTCCTCCTCTTCCCATTCCATCCCTTCCCTATCCCCCTCACTACACACTGGCCCCCTAAAAAAAAACCCGTTTTTTTGCTTCGCCCACTCTTGTTGTGGGTCCCGCTGGGCTAAGCTTCACGGTGGCTCTCTGAATTGTGTTTTCTCTCCTTCCTTTCATTATTCTTCTTGTGTTCTCTGTTTCTTTTACGCCTCGTTGCATTGGTGTGCTTGTGAGTGTGAGTGTGTGTGCATCGTAGAGAGAGCCTCCTTTTGCTGTCCTTCCCCCATATAGAGAGAAAAGATAAGAGAGGTACACACACGCAGTAAGAAGGCGGAACAGCAAAGAAATTGCAGCGGTGACGATCTGGACTGCCTTCTTATGTGACCTAGAATAAACGCAAAAAAAAATCTGCTTGCCAATATTCAAATTAGAAGCACAGAGATCACAGCCGGATATGTCAATCTCCTCTTCAAGCGAGTTTACACGGCCTGCAATGGCGCATCGAGCGGCCTCACTAATGCCGACGACTACGTCTGACGGTGGCGTTGCCGCTGCTACCACATCCCAAACGCCTTGGTTGGTGTCTCCCTTAGAGTGGTGGCAGTGGCGGTGGTGGTCGACACGTGAGAAGTCGACAACACCCCCAACCCACTCTCCCGACGCTTCTGCCCGCGTCGGTAACGACGGCAGCTCTTTCATCACCACTGCAACTGTGGTGGCGGCACTCGCGGCGGTCAGCGCAACGGTCGCGTATCGCGCCTACCACGCCCTCACGTCACCCACCACCACAACTAACACATCCACAGCACGCCGACCACCACTGAAGCGCTGCGACGAGGGCTGCCTTTTCCCACGGCACGGCAGCCAAAGCCCGTCAGCACATCGACTCCTCGCAGCGACGACCTTCTCGCCATCTACAGCGACGCCGCGCAGCTCACAGCCGGGTGACGCGGATGAACTCACGACAAGTGCGTGGCGCAGCGGTGTCCAGCCGTCGCAAGTGTCCTCCTCCTCCCACGGCTTCCGTTGGGCGGCGGTGGCGCAGCTGCGGCTAACGGAGGGCGGTGTCGACGCGGTGGTGTCGGTCAGTGAGGAGGCTGGCAGACTCGGTAGGGACGACGGCGCGAATGCCGAGCCAGCTGCGCTGTCGAGCAGCAGCAGCGATGCAGCACCGAGGGATGACAGCATTCAGGCACCGCGTGCCTCGCTCGACGGTAGGTCGTCTTCCGCGACGAGCCTTGCAGCTGCTGCATCGTTACCACAGCCACCAGCGACGTCGAAGGGCGGTGCTGAGGCGCCAGCAGCGAGCACCACCGCCGCTACCACGTCTAACGTGCTGTTGCGCAACTACTACGACTTGGAGCCTTACGCACAAAACGGCATTGCTGCTGGTGCGCACGGATGGACGCGGGTGTTCGGGCTGCTCTCCACGGGTCCCACTGCTGCTGCACACTCGCACCATGGCGACAGCGCCAGCGATGAGGAGAGCGTTGACAGCTACTCTGACAAGATGGCAGCGGCGAGTCAGTCGCTGCTGGGCGGTGGTACCCACCGACTCCCTGAAAACCGACCGCCACGCTCGCTTACCTGCACGTACGAAGGTTCGCAGGTGACGGCCAGCGAGTACCCATCTTTATTGCGCGAAACGCTGAACACGAACGCTGTTGTGGCGGCCGGTGCCGCAGCGGGTGGCTCCGCCTCTGCCACTGCCAGCGCTTACCGCAGCGGCACCAACAGCGATGCGTCGGTGTGGAGTAACAGCAGCACCAGCACGTCCGCCTGGTCCTCAACCACCTACGCGCCGGCGGCGACATCACGGCTAGCGGACATGTACCTCCAGCGCAGCGGCCGCCGCCTGTCCTCCGTTGATCCATCTACTTTTTCTGCAGCGACCACCTCGCCAAAGTCCTTGCATGCAGATGCCAAGGCGGTGCCACTGCATGTACTACAGCACCTTACCCTCAGCGGCAGCCGCAGCATCAGCAACGGCACCGGCAGCGTCTCTGAGCGGACGAGCAACGCGACGTCGGCTGCGACAGCGGCGGTGAATCAGGACAACACCTCTGTGTTGTCGCCCGCCGCCCTCGCACGAGCGCAGCGAAATCTGCAAAAAGACATTTCAACCCTGGTGGCTACCACCGCTGCAGCGCGGCCGTCCTCGTCGTCGACCATTACAACCCACACCCGTCGACTGTCGTCGATCAGCTCGCGTCGCTTTCCTGGTTCGGTGACGCCCAGCGCCACCGCCACACCTCGCTCTGCGGGGACTGCAGCACAGGGGAGGGCGTCGACCAGCGAGGACGACAGCCGCTTTAACTCTAGCGCGGCTCTGTGCAGTGTAGATGCGATGTCTGCGACAGATCACGTTACTTCCTCGACTCCGTCGTCCGCGCGAGCGCAGCCGCCTTACCCTGCCGCCAACGGCGCTTACGCGGAGCGGCAACTAATGACTGGTCGGGGTGTCTCACAAGCAGTGTGCTGCGAGCGACCGCGTCTGAGGGATGACAAGAGCGATAAGGTAGACTCTGTCTTTGCAGATGCCAGCACAATCGACCGTCAGCCGCAGCAACCGCAGCAACAACAGGGCACAGGGCTGTCCTTCCCACGTCTCGGAACGGGCGGTGGCGGCGGTCACACCGTGACTGGTCCGCCGTCAACACCCCCCGACGCGGCGGCCGGGGATGCGGATGCGGAAAGCGAAAAGGAGCCCTTCTCCCCCACCACCGTGGCTCGCCGGCGCACCATCGCGGAGCAGCTGGCACTGCTGACGAGTCGTCGCGAGCAACAGCATCGCTACACACAAATCTTCTCCGGCATGCTGCATGAAACGCCTTCGCTGAAGAGCTGCTTGCTGTCGTCTGTTGCTGCAGCTGCTGTAGGCGGGCCCACGTCACTTGCAGGCGTGTCACCAGTGCTGAACGGCTTCCCTCGCAGCACCGAGGCTGCCCACGCTGGCTGTTCTGGCAGCAGCATCAACAGTGGAGTGATCTGCGTCGGCCCCCCTGTCCAGCAGTCGCTGACGGACGTCCCGCCAGGGGTCTACTACTCCTCCCTGCTGCAGCCGTACCACTTCGAGAACCACGTTCACTCGGACGTCACAACCGAGATGCAGCAGTGCCGGCGGCGCCGCGAACGCGGGCTGAATCACACGAGCAGCACCGTGGAGGAGATGAACAACGATGCCAACGAGACACACGGCGTGCAGGCAACGATGCAACACGACAACGAAGATGGGGATGAGGGGGAGGAGGTGCAAGAAAAGATTGTCAGCACCACGGTGATGGGTGTCGTCCCCGTGCCTTTGCCCGACGAACCCACACCCGAGCACGACGCTGATCGGCAGCTATTCTCCCGCGCCGCAGGTGGCGTGGCGACGGTGGCGGTGCCGCCAGCGGTGAACTCTGCCGCCACTGCTGTCGCTGCGGCAGATGCCCCGCAGCTCACCTCATCACGCCTGCACTCAAATCCCTTCAACAGCTCAGCCTCGACCACCGTCTCCGCTGGCCGCGGCAGCGAATCGACTGTCTCCACCAGCACCCACACGAGCTGGAAGAATGCCTCCGTGCTGGGGTCCTCCGTCGTGTCCTCCGCCGGCGTGGCCGGCTCGACCAGCACGCCGGCCACCGCAACGGTGTCGGTGCCTCCGCCGGCCCCGCCTTCTCTCCTGCCGCCCGCGCCATCACAGAAGGCTTCTGAGCCGCCGCACGACCGCCGTGTCGACGACCTCACCGTCAAACACCAGGACGACGGCTCCGCCTCTTACTCCATCTCCCTCACGTACCACGACAGTGCCACAGGGACGTCGCGCACGGTGAACACGAGCGCATTGCCGCCGCTGCGCCGTGGTGGCGGACGCGCGCCGTCGACCATTCCAGGGCTGTCCTCGCAGTCGGACAGTTCCCTGGCTCTGCCGCTTGCTGCTGCGGCTGCGAAGATGTCGAGACCAGCCGCGGTCGCGGCAACCACCGCGACGGTGACGACCGCAGCGGTATCGAGCAGCACCGGCGCTGCAGGTGTGGCTGGAGGGCGTGGACGTGCCTTCAGCCCATCAGCTGCTCGTGGCGCCGCGGTCTCCGCCGAGCCGGAACAGCGCCGACCATCACCTTCCCCACCGAACACCAGCGCCCTCCCTACGCGGGCGAGCCGGGTGTGTTCAGCAGCTGCGGTTGCCGACGGGGCTGGCGGTGCCACTGCCACCCCGACTTTGGCTGCGTATTCGACATCAGCAGCAGCAGCAGCGATGGGCACGTGCACGGCCACGAACCTTTTTGCAGCCCCTCTCCCCCCAACGGAGCCGCAGCACGGCCCAAGGCTGCAGGGTGTAGCGGGCCGCAATGGCGAGATGGCTATTGGTGCTTTCCTCGGTGGCGGGGCATGTGGCAAGGTGTACGAGTGCTTGAACACGGAGACAGGGCAGGTGCTCGCGGCGAAGCAGATTGTGTTCGACGCAAAAGACCGCAAGCTGCGAACCCGACTGAAGCAGCTGGAGCTGGAGCTGGAGGTGCTGACGCTGGCGGCGCGGCACCACGTGCAGTGGATTGTCGGCTTTTACGGCGCTGAGAAGCGCGGCCACTCGGTGCTGATGTACCTGGAGTACTGCCAACGTGGTTCCCTGCTCGATTACATGGTGGAGGGCAACAGCGCGGATGCAGTTGTGTGGGACGATGCGATAGAGCGCGACGGCGATGCGGCGGCAGCGTGTGCGGCGCCACCGGTGCTGTCCAGAACGCCAGCCACCACCGCCAAGCATCGATCGGGGGACGAAAGGGGGGAGTATGGGAGGCGGTACGACGCCAACAGCAACGCCCCTGCCGCTGCCGTCGACCCATGGCAACACACACAGGACGACGACGGGGCAGCGAACTGCCTCATCACGGACTCCACACTGCAGGGGCTTCGACGCGCCAACCAAAGTCAGAACCACGGTGGTGGGCTGCCTACCACCACGACCACCGCAAAGAGCAACCACAGTGACGAGGCGGAGGAGGCTGCGGTAGCGGTGCCGTCGTCTTCGTCTCCCAAAGCACCTCGCACCACCCGCACTCGCATGGAGGAGGAAGCGGAGGAGGACGGCAGTTTTCACGTACGCCGTGGCAGCGCCATCACCAGCGCCTCCTCGGTGACCACCTACTCCCTCGCCCACTCGGGCTCTACGTGGGACACGATGCCGCTGGGGGAGGCGCTGCACCCGCAGATGCCGCCCCTTTCCATTGAGCAGGTGCAGTGCTTTACACGTCAGATTGTGGAGGGGCTACGCTTCATGCACGAGCACAACTACGCCCACCTGGACGTCAAGACCGCCAACGTGCTCGTGACAGCAGACGAGCAGTGCCGCCTCGCTGACCTTGGCTGTGCGATGCGTCTTCAACCACCGCTGGTTGCTGACGCACAGGGGAGCCCCAGCAAAAGCAACAGCTACAGCAACAACCAAAGTGCTGGTGTTGCTGCTGCTACTGCTCCTACCAAGAAGTCCACGCGGCTTAGCGCATGCGATGAGCAGGACCCCCGTCTGAGTCACAAGAGCAGCCACGACAGCAGTGGATTGTCCAGCTCCTCTGCTGCCGGGCCGCCCACCTATCCGGTATTAGTGGACCACGACGCCATCACAGAACTCCGCGGGACGGCGCTCTACATGGCTCCCGAGATGATCCGCTTCGAGAGCCACGCTATTGGAAGCCCGGCTGATATTTGGTCGTTGGGATGCGTGGTGATGGAGATGGCGACGGGGTGTGCGCCGTGGCGGCACATCGCAAAAGATAAGCTGCGTGTTCTGTATCACATCGGCTCCGCGCGAGGAGAGCTGCCTCTGCCGCCGCTGATTCGCGCGTGGGCTGAGGAGGCGACGGACTGGTTGGCCGATGAAGGCGCGGCGACGCTGCTGACGGAGACAGCGACGGAGGCGGAGGTAGCGGTGAGGGTGGTGGGGATAGGTGCTTTGCCGTCGACACCAGCTGAGCCGGCGTGTATGGTGGGGGACAGCGACATGACGCCTGCAAAGGCGGGCAGCGTATGTACTGGACAATATGGCGTACGCTGCCGTGCGGAGTGCAACAATGATGTCACAGTCACGACCGGCGCACCGCAGCGACAGCGGCGACGCCTCGACGACGACTGTGTTGGTGCTGCTGCTGCGGATGGTGCGGAGAGCAGCAGTATGTGCGCCACAGCCACAGCAGGTGTCCCACCAGTATCCACTGACGCACCCACCGCCGCGGGGGCAGAGGAGGTGCTCTTGCAGAGCCAGCGTAGGGTAATGCAGCTTTACGTGGAGCTGCAGAGCTTCGTGAGCGCGTGCGTGAAGGTGCGACCGGAAGACCGGAGCAGCGCGGAACAACTACTGCAGCATCCGTTTCTCACCCTGTAGCAGCAGCAGCAGGCAGCCCGTGCCTCGTCCGCGTCCTCACGTCCAAAAACAGCACCCCCATGCTGAACCACCGTTGTTCACGTCAGCAACTCCGATTTTTGGTGGGAGGAAAGCAAAAGAGATGATTGTCTTCTGATTCTGTTGTATGAGGGTACATTAACTCGCACGGGCCCGTTGTCGGGTGCCAGAGGAGTTTTTTTTTCTGTGTCTAATGCGTATGTCTGTGTGTCTCGGCTTCTGTGGGATTGCGCGCGCAAAAGTCTCGGATTTTGCTTCCGCTCTCGAGGGAAGGCTGGACGGGACGGATCGTTAAAGACCAGCCCATCATCGCACCGGAACACAGCTCGGCTCACAACGACGAACACCACCAAGACCACTAGGCACCAAACACAAGGTGAGATCAAGAAGACAGGCAAAAGCAAAACACACAAAAATGAAAAACGGTGTTATAAGGCGGCTGTGTGGAGTCGGGGCATGATCGTGTGGAGACAATTTCAGCGTCTTATTGCTTCCCTACTTCGTCGCGTGCACCACCGCGTCTCGCTTGGCTCTTTCTTCGTCCGTGCGCTGTTAAAACCAGATCCGCTAGCGGGGAGAACTCCGGAGGGATTGGAAAAAAAAAAGACAAAATTGTGCTGCTACTTTCCGCGTGCTCCGTTCTTGTACCATTTTTATCTTCTTTTTGTCCTTGATTATGTTTCGGCTGTTAGCTCCTTATCAAGTGTTATCATCTTAGATTAAACAAAGCGCAACAAAAACGACGCAGTACTACACGCGATAGACAACGAGAGATGATAAATTAAGGGGTCGGGGGATGAAGAGGAGTGGAAGGCCGCACAGCAAGTCCAGCCGCGAATTTAGTGGGAACAGAGGTTTATGGTACGAGGTGCACCTGTTTCAATGTGCTGCAGCCAGGGCTTAAAAAAAAAAAAAGCAACCATTAGTACTTTGAACCCGTTCCCTGTACCCCTTCACCTTTAGAGTCCTCGTTGCATCCATTCCTCACCTCTGCTGTCCCTCATACAATCTCAAGCAGAATTGGTGATACACATTTACTCGACTGTTAAATTAAGCTGTGCTCGCACGTGTGCTCGCATACATGACATCCTCCCCTCCTACACTCCCCTCTCTTCTCTCCTTCCTCCTCTCTTGTCTCCGCACACACACACACACACACACACACACACACACACACACACACACACACACACACACTACGCACCGCAGTAATAACACGCTCTCTCTTCAAACCCCAACCTTTTTTCTGTTCTTTCTGCATCTTGCTTTCACGCGTCCACCGACGAGAACAACAACCACAACCGTTTCTCTCTTTGTTGCTTTTCGCCGTTGGCTTTGGCGACTGTCACACCCAATACATACATATACACGCACACACCCAACACGTGAACCGTCGGTCGCGATGGCGCGAGGCAAATCACGATCCACATCGGCCAGGGCTGGCTGCCAGGGTTGGTAATGCCTGTTGGGAGCGTTTTGTCTTGAGCACGGCCATTCAGCCCCGATGGTTCGATGCCTTCTGACAAGAGTATGGGCGTGGAGGATGATGCGTTCAACACGTTTTTTCCTCCGAGACTGGTGCCGGGGAAGCACGTGCCGCCGTGCATTGTACCATAGACCTGGAGCCTAACGGTGGTGGATGAGGTGCGCCACTGGTACGTACCGCCAGCTGTTCAAGCCCTGAGCAGTTGGGTGTCCGGCAGGAGGAGGACGCGGCGAACAACTACGCGCGTGGCACACTACACGAATCGGTAAGGAGATTCGGGGGACTTGCGCTGGACCGCATTCGCAAGCTTGCCGGACAACTGCCCACGGGTCTCCAGGGCTTCATGGTGTCTCCATGCTGTGGGTGGTGGCACGGCTCCTGGTCATTGGTGCGCTGCTCCCTTGAGGCGCCTTGTCCGTGGGACTACGGGCAAGAAGCTCCAAGCTGGGCTACACGTGTACCGAGCCCTCAGGTCTCGACGGCCGTGGTGGAGCCGTACAACTGTGGTGGCGTCGACGCACTCGCTGCCTGGAGCACCACCGGATGGTGGCGACGGAGCGATGCTGGACCACGAGGCGATATTTACGGACCCTCACTCGTCGCAGCCTCGACCTATGAGAGCGTCCATCGTACACCAAACGTGAACCGTCCTGATCGGCCAGGTGG
This sequence comes from Crithidia bombi, assembly GCA_900240985.1. Taxonomy (NCBI): domain Eukaryota; phylum Euglenozoa; class Kinetoplastea; order Trypanosomatida; family Trypanosomatidae; genus Crithidia; species Crithidia bombi. The sequence goes on from OESO01000082.1 coordinate 334,941, forward strand.
TGTGTGTCCTCACTGACTGCCGTCGCTGGCGCCTTCGATGGCGCGCTGACCGTGGACCTGACGGAGTTCCAGACCAACCTGGTGCCCGACCCGCGCATCCACTTCGTGCTGACCAAGCTACGCCCGGTTGTGTCCGGCGGAGAAGGCGTACCGGAGCAGCTGTCCGTTCCGAACATCACGAACTCCGTGTTTAGAGCCGGCTGGCCATGCTGCCGAAAGTGCGATCCTTCGGCCACGGCAAGTACATGTCGTGCTGCCTGATGTACCGGCGTGATGTGGTGCCGGAAAGGACGTGAACGCTGCCATCCGCCACGATCAAGACGAAGAGGACATTCCAATCGTTGGACTGGTGCCGACGGTTTCAAGTGCGGCATCAACTACCAGCCGCCGACCGTCGTGGCCTGGCGGTGACCTCGCCCAAGGTGCAGCGTGCCGTGTGCATGATTGCGAACTCGAACCGGCGATCGCTGAGGTGTTTGCCCGGATCGACACAAGTTCGATCTGATGGTACAGCAAACGTGCTTTTGTACATTGGTAATCGGCGGTGAGGGCATGGAAGAGGGGGTGAGTCTCTGAAGCTCGCGAGGATCTCGCTGCGCTGGAGAAGGACTACCGAGGAGGCGTCGGTGCGGAGTCTGCGGATGACATGGGCGAAGGAGGATTCGAAGAATACTAAAGTGATGGTGGATGAGGCACCCAGTACTGCTGCTGCGCGTGTATCTCCCTCTTCCTCCCACTCTCCGTTGACCGGCGAAGTGGTCAAAGCTTGGTTAACCGGTTCCTTTTCCTCCCCCTCTCCTTCTTCACCTCCTGCGCGGTGTGGCTGCCCCCAGACACTCCCAGTGTTCCGTCGCGGCGTGCGGTGAGTTTGCGCGTTCTTCGTCCTGTTTTTTGTGCGTGTTGGTGGTGCTGTCGTCGATGGGTGTTGTTGGTCTGTGACCACACCCCCCTCGCACTGCT
>OESO01000082.1:339213-408608 GCA_900240985.1 Crithidia bombi
CGTCCCGTCCTTGCCAGCGTGCGTCGAGGGCAACCCAGTGGCTGGCGCCGTGGAGGAGGTAGCGATGACTAGTGGTGGCGATAGTTGCTCTCACTTGTGTGTTGGTCTCTCCCCCTCTCTATCTATTATGCGTGTCCACGTGCGTGCGTGCGTTCACAAAGCACAGCGACGTGTAGTGAATCGTCCGCTGGGGGTTCTAACCTAAAAACGACGAAACAATAAAGCGAGAAGCCACGCTGCACACACCGCACACCCCTTCTCCCCGTCCACCCCATCCACACGGCACGGCAAGGCAACTACGACAGCGCAGCACAAGACAAAAGTAAAACAAACAACACGCACAAAGTGTGGTGATAGATGCAAAGAAAGGTGACGGACAAACGTGTTGCAATGCCGTGTGTGTCGTGTAGTAGCTGACGAATACGTCAAGGAAAAAGAAAGTAACCGAAACCAAGTGACCCGCTGCGCGCAACGCCGAGGTAGTCCATGTGTGTCGAGACGTGTGTAGGCGTAGCCCCCCGCAGTGTGTGCGTGTGTGTGGCTCGATCTCTCTTCTTCACTCTCCCCCTGGTTTCACCCGCGCGTGCAAACTACACGCACGCACTCACGCTCCCCGCACACCAGTGTCTGGTTGTTGTGGGTACTGCTGTCGTGTGTGTGTGCGTGTTTTTGTCGTCTCGCTCTTGCGCGTGAGTGCGTGGCGCGGTCTGCCTGTGACCCACAGACCCCGTCGTGTGCGCGTCTCCACCTTCTTCTCTCCCCTCCTTTTCCTTTGGCCATGTCGGACTGTGAGCGGGCAGTGTTGCCTCTCACCCTCGGCCTTCTCCCTTCATGTGCCTCTTGTGCGGTCGGTCATGACCCACGGGGAGTAGTGGTAGTGAAATCAAAGAAGCTGTAGGAGGAGCGGGTACAGTAGGCCGTCTGAGGCGTGGCTGGGGAGGAGCATCCAGGAAGAGGTCGCGTCCGCCTCAGGAGAGCGTCGAAGTCTCTTGAGGTGGGGAGGAAGGTTACGGGAGTGGGCTGTATGGGTTACATGGTTTTTCGTGCAAACGACAGTAGTTCTAGCTTGACACTAGCCTAGGCCCGTTTGTGGCACAGTCGCTTAGCGCAGCTTCAAGCGTAGTACGTGTGCCTGCGGACGTGGAACGCTCCAGTGGCGGTCCAGTGCTGCCAGCCGCCGACCAGTCAACTAGCCGCGTGGGAACTTTGGCAGCCCGGTGGGTCGAGGTGCTTAACTTATCCAGGAGAAGCAGGAACTAGCACCGCTACCCGTTGCGCAAGTGCAGTAAGCGTGCGTGTAGTGGCCGCCATGTAGTCCGCGGGCCGTGCTGTACATGAACGCCACCCGCTCCTAGCGTGAAGGCCAGGCGTCGTACGGTCGGCCGAGGTTTGTGCCTCCAGCCCTACAGCCGGTTGCCTGTCGACGAGCACCATGCGGAAGACGGCTGTAGTGGCGGCTGTGTTAGGCGGCCGCGCACTTCAGAACAGTCCGTGCTTCACCTACGCGCCATGCCGTTGGTCAACACAGACTTGAGAGGCAGTCCAGGTGCAAGTCGCGCGGTGGCGCTTCGCGTCGCTGGTGCAGTCGGCACTTCTGTGGTGGCACCGGCTAGTCCTGCCAAGTTGCAAAACACCATCGCTCCACCTGCGCGGAGCTTACAGCTCCGACGCTGCTGTCCTCCAGCATTTACGGCGGAGCAACAGGTCCGTGCCAGGCGGTGAGGCACACGAGGTCTGCTCACGCAGCTGGCGTCTGTGTCACAATGCCGAGGGTGGTGCCGGCAGCTCTGGACTCCCCGAGCCCATGTGCACATCGGGTCGAACCTGTAAGAACGGCATCAGGTGCGTGTTGCGCGAGTCTCCGTCCGCGTGGTTCTGGTCTCGGGCACGGGTTGGTGGGTGTCGTACCTTGTGGTACTTTTCGGAACTCTGGGCACGTCAACAGGCGTTCGAACGCTTACGCCAGGTCGCGTTCCAGGTGCTAGAGGAATGGTTTAGCACATGCACGGTGTGCGCGCCATCAACAAGGCGGCGCAGGGGAGGAAACGCGCTGTGGTTTGACGAGTCGCAACTTGTCCGACCGCATGCATGGTCACGCGTGGAGTAGGTGGTGGCATCCGAGGTCAGATCCCATGGTAACGTGCGCCGTGCACGAGGGGCGTGGGTCATGAGCCTTCTTTTTGCACAACTTGCATAGTAGGAGCCGTGTGGTTATGAGAAACAGCGTTCGTACGCTCTTGGTAGCCCGGCTTACGGCCCGAGTCTGGTTTTGTCGAGGGTCTGTCCGGGTAATTGGTTGTTGGACCGTCGGAGTCGGACCGGCACACCTAGTATCGGAGCGGTAGCCGCTGCTGCCAAGGTGCCACAACCCACACCACACCCATATACATAGCATAACCCACACTGTCAGCGTCTTCGGGTTGCGCTTTTCGTTGTCTCTCTTTTTGCCAACACAACAACAAGAGCAGCCACGTGCGCACTTTCGTCTTTACCGTCTTTCTTGCTCTTTTGTTCACCCACAAGCTTCTCTGCTCGCACATATGACCGCCACGATCACACACACACACACACACACACACACACACCAACCGCCTCTCGTCTCTCTCCTCCTTTCCTCGTGTGTCTTCTCTCCCCCTCACATCCTCCCCTCCTACAGTATAGCACCTACGCTCGGTGTGCACTTGTGTGTGTTTTGTAACGTTTTTTTTTCTTTTTGCGTTTCTGGATTGTAAGGTTGGGTGTAGTAGCGGTTCTACGTTGAGTTTGTGTTGTGTGCGTTGTGCGGCGTTCTGCTCTCGTTTTCTGGTCACTGGGCGTGCTTGGTTTTCTCGGATGCTGCTTTTCAAACCGGTTATAGTACGTGGCGTTTGTCCACTCTTCTCTTACCAGGGACGCTTGGCGCGTATTTTATATCCTCTTTCTCTGTCTTTCCCGCTTCGCTCTTTGGTTTTCTTGTAATGTGGTTTGCTTAGGACTTTCTCTTAGTTCTTTGTGGTCTGTGTTTGTGTGTTTATCTACGCTGCTCTGAAACCTCCCTTTCGGTTGCAGGTGTTTCTTTTTATGTGTCTGTACCTGGTGTACTTATTGACTTTTTAAGTTGTGGTGCTGCGGAAGCGGTGATCTCCAGTGTGCGCGTGTGAGTTTTTGTATATCTCTCGAAAGTTCATTTTCTGGATCGTATGAAGCGTCGTGGGGCACGTGTGGTGAGCTCAAGCAGCGCCGTGGTGCCTGACGCAGACGCGGTGAACGCAGATGTCGTATCTCCCGTCTTCGCCGCTGCTGTTGCTGCGGTGAGCAGCCCATTAAACGTGGAGGAGGCGACGCGGCCTGCGCTGACGATTCCCACGTTGAACATCTTTGCCCGATTTCAAAGTCATCGTGATGACTTTGACGCAGACTGGTTGCTGCTGAAGGAGGATCCGGTGAGTGGTGAAGCGAAGCCCCCGCTGGCAGCGCATGTGGCGGACAAGCTGCGTCGTCACCAAGCCCAACTCGGTGCGCACCGCGCTGCAGCAGCTGCAGATCGCTCTGCGCTGCGACAGGATGCGCCGAAAAAAGCCACGCTCGTGTCGGGTGGCGCAGCCGCTGAGGGGATGAAAGGGCTTGAGGAGTATGACGTGACGGGTGCTGTGGTGCAACCACCGCTGCCTCCGTCACCGAGCTCACGACGCCACCGCCGACCCGATACGTACGATTCTGCTGAAGACGAAGTCAGTGTGACCGCTGCGTTGGAGGGTGGCGCTGAGGAGATCGTCAACGGCGATGACGACGATGAGTACGTGCCGGAAGACCGCAAGGCGGCGCAGTACCGGACTAAGAAGGCTACCACCCCTACGCCACAGTCTCCGACAGTGACGGGTGGTGCGGTGCTGAACGCTGCGTCGAGATCCGTGTGTCGTGCCAGCGCCCCGGTAAAGGAAGAAACATCAGCTGAAGTCGTCGTGGAGGATACGACAGGAGAGGAGGGACTGACGGGCGACTATTTAACCTTCCAATCCACTATGCCGACGGGCGTGCAAGCGGTGACGGCGGGAGCACTGCAGGCAACGGTGCACATGCCTGCCATCTCTCCCAAATCACTGTCTTCACCGGGCACGAGTGGGCGAAGCCCCCAGCTCCAGCAGCAGCAGCGACGGCAGCGGGGTAGGGGTCCGGTAGCGGGTGTGGAGGATCGTGTGGTGGTGGTTCCGCTGTGGAGCATCGCACGCATGGTGCAGCATGGGGGTTACTGCGCGACGAACTCCCTCATCGCCCTCCATCAAGAGATCACCGACCTGGTTGACTTCCTGCGACCCACCGAGGCGGAGGTGACGATGCGCCGCTTTATTGAGATGGAGGTGGGCCGGCTTGCGGGCCGGCTCTGGCCCGGCAGCCGTGTGCTCGTGTACGGGAGCATGTACACCCACCTCCTGCTGCCGCGGTCCGATTTGGATATGACATTGCTGGACGTGCCTGTCCCTGTTGAGGAGGCCTTAACGGTGCTGGCAAAGGAGATTAGCAACGAGGGGCTGTGCGAGAACGCCTACCCGCAGGTGATCCTAAAGACGAAGGTGCCTCTTATTAAGTTTGTGCACAAGGGATCTCTCATCGACGTCGACATCAGCGTCGGCGCCGTGGACGGCAAGCGCAATTCTGACTGCGTTATTCGTTACCTTAACACATACCCAGAAGCCCTGCCGCTTGTCCTGACGGTGAAGTACTTTTTAATGCAGCGTGGCATGCATGAGCCATACCACGGCGGGCTGGGTAGCTACGCCGCCACCCTCCTCGTCGTTGCCTTTCTGCGGCAGCACCCCATCTACACCACCCACCCGGAGCAGCGGTCGCTGACGGGGCTGGGTAAGCTACTCGTTGACTTTTTACGGATGTGTGGGCAGTTCTGGAGCTACGGTCGCGTAGCTATTTCACTGGACGACTTGCAGCCGAGCGCGGGTGGCGTCAGCGCCGGTGACTTCCGCGCTCGTAGCGACTTGGACTGGAGCTGTAGGATGCAGTCACCGGTGTCGCCCACCTCGCCACGGACACCGCTGGGACCAGCGCAGGGCAGCATCGCCGACCCCGTGGATGCAGCGAACAACGCGGCCAGCTCGCTGCGTCTTTTTCATTCCATCTCCTCGATGTTCACGTACGCCTACCTCGCCCTGACAGCCGAATTCGACACCACCGCTGCTGCAACGGCCGGTGGTGGTAGTGACGTACCAGACAACCTCGCAGGTGGTACGAAGGTGTCATCGCCGTCGAGTAATGACATCAGCTGCCGCCCCACGTTGCTCTCCCGCGTATTCCACGTGGATGCTGAAATGCTCTTCCACCGCCAGGCCATCGCCACGACCTACGAGCGTCTCTGCTCGGAGATGCCTGCCTACATGGACGAGGCGCGGCGCTCCCATCGCGAGGAGGACGCAGCGATGCTGTCGAGCAACGCGCGGAGTTGGCGGGAGCGGCGGCAACTGCAGCGTGGCGGGGAGAAGCCCTTCTTGTGGGAGCAGCAGAAGCCGCGCAGTGTGACCTCACTGGAGGAGCGACTGGCGCTGGCCCGCCTACACGAGGCAACGCCGTCAGCGCTGTCTTCCTCCTCCACGCCGGCGACGGTGTCGGGTAACCCGTGGAAGCGTCTCCGCTCTGGCAGCAACGAGGAGGACAAGGAGGAGAGGGGTGAAGGGAGGGAAGGTGGTGGTTGTCGTAGGGAGGAGGCTCTCTCGGTGTCGTCTGCCTCCTCGGGCTCTGCGTCGTCGAGGTCACGCAGCGGGTACGACTCGGACACGGAGAGCAATGCGAGTTCCGTGCGCATCAACGTGACAACGGAGGCGGAGCGGAGTCGCCGGATGCACCGCAGCTAATCAATCAGTGGTGATGGGTTGACGCCTCACTAAAAGTGGTCAACGATGTCCTGTCGGCGTCTGAAGCGATGAACGACAGGAGGGGAGGCTAGGCAAAGGAGAGCGTGTAAGTGTGAGGGGTGGGGTAGGGAGGAGATGGAGAAAGGAGGACGTGCCACGGCTTTGTTTTTGCGTTGTGGGAGGGGAAGGCTCACCGCCGTCGTCGCCACGCTGAGGATGACTTCATCCACGGAACAAAAACAGTCCGCCGGCTCTTTGCCTCACCCGCCAGCCCCCCTCCTCCTCGGCGTCTCTTCCTCTTCCTCTCTCTTCTTTCTTAGATAGACGTCCGCCATCGGCAGCACACCGCAGTGATGACACATCGCCACGTTTTGTGGTTGGTTAGCTGGTTAATTGGCTGGTTGTTATTGCTAAACCAGCTTCTAGTGAGCTCAAGAGTGAGTGCCACGGCGCGTAATGTCAGTAACGGTGAACGTCACGCAACGGAGAAGAGAAAGAGAGTAAGAAAAAAGGGTGAATAATAGGAAGAACGGGGGAGAAAGAGGGCAGAGACGAGCACTTGCTTACTGCTGGAGCTGAGCAACCCCCCCCCTTTAGTGCGTGCGTGTGCGTGTGTGTGTGCGAGCTTGTTGCACGGTCCCGCGGAATCGTCTCTTGGCAATGGTGACCCTGCCCTGTCTTACCATCTCGGCCTCTCCCACTGCTGCTGCTGCTTTATCCTCATTCTCGTTCCCTTCCTCATGCCACCCCGATTTGTGCTATGCATTCGTAGCGATACAGCGCGTTGGCCACCGAGAGAGACGAACTCCTTTCTTTACATTTCTCATCCGTCGTCAACTATTCTGCTTTTCTCAACCCACCCCTTCCCCTTTCTTTGTACTAAGAGGCGCAGTAACACACCCTCGCACCATATCCCGCTTCTTCGCAGTCCAGCGCCGGACACACTCACATAAATACACACACATATTTATATTGATTTACACGTTAAAGAAAAAGAAGTGGAGCGAGAATGAACACAAACAACGCGGCTGCCGGTCGGGCCATGGGACCCTCCTCCGTGCTACCCACCTCTGCCTCTGCTCCGTCTCCTGCAGAGCTCACAAAGGATCAGCTGGAAGAAATTCGTGAAGCGTTCGACCTTTTCGATACTGATGGCAGCGGCACGATCGACGTGCGGGAGCTGCGCATTGCGATGCGGGCCCTCGGCTTCGAGCCACGCAAGGAGGAGCTGCGGCAGCTGGTCAGCAATGCCACCGGCAACGCGAACAACGGGTTTGTCAGCGGTGGAGCGCCGTCTTCTACGGACAGTGCCTCCGCGGCACACGCGTCGGCTGCTACTGCTGCATCAGCGGGTGGTAGCGTTGGTGTTGTAACGTACGCGCAATTTGTTCACATGATGGCACAGAAAATGTCGCAGCGCGACTCGCGTGAGGAAATGCTGAAAGCGTTTGTGCTCTTCGACACGGAAGGCACGGGCAGAATCTCGTTCCAGAATCTGAAGCGGGTTGCGATGGAGCTGGGGGAGAACATGACGGATGCGGAGCTGCAGGAGATGATCGACGAGGCTGATCGTGACGGCGACGGAGAGGTCAACGAGGAGGAGTTTCTGCGTCTCATGAAGAAGACCTCCCTTTATTGAAGGACGCGCTGCAGTGGCACAGGGCAGCAGACTACAGAACAGCGAAGGTCCAGAGAGGGGGAGGGAGGGGTGTCTTCCCCTCTCCACCCTTCTCCCGCTTTCTTTTGTGATGGAATTGTTCCGATGTACAGTAGAGAGCGTGCTACCACTCTGTTTGTTTTTGTGGCTGATGTTCTCTTTTTTTTTTTGATGTTATTGCTGACTTTTCACTCTCCCCCTCTTCACGGGCCGAATGTCGCTCGTGTTTTCAACAAGTCATGTCGCTCAAAGAAGAAAAAAGAAGAAAACACGCACCAAGCAATCTACACACACACACACACACACACACACACAAAGACCACTTTCGAGGCTCGTCGCTTCAGCTAGCTTTCTTCCATTCCCTGTATTGATTGCCTTTGCTTCTTCACACGGACCTTTAAAGGAGGACGATTCGTACTTGACACATCACTCCCTCTTTCCCACTTTGCCTCCTCTGTGTCTGCTCTTTTTCTCTCTCGCTTGACTGGCTGTCGCGAACGAAGTGGACTCTTCGGAACCGTGTGCGTGCGTGCACGCTGGCGTGGGGCTTGCTGTGCCCTCTTGTGCGCTGTAGCGGAGACCTCAAGGGTTTTTTCTTTCTTTTCCTGCCACCCGCACCGCCTTATTATTGTGGTGTTTTTACTTCTTGCTGTTTTCCTGTCCTTTTGTCGCCCTTCGTGTCACGACGCCGCAGCTGCCGCCATGTCAGGGAATTACGGGACTCAACGAAGGAGCTACCGCGATCAGATTCGGCGCATCCAGACGGCGCTGCGGCACGCGTCGTGGGCTGATGCAAACACTCCTGCTGCTTCACTGCACAGCGACGATGCGTGGGGTAATCAACAAAGGACAGCGCTAGAGGAGAGTGACGCACCACCGTCCACACCCCCATCCGCGCCCGTGTCTCATCTCCACCCTTTTCGTCAACGAGACGTGAATGTGCAGGCACAAAGCAAAGGGGCGCAGAGCTACTCGGCATTATTTGATAGTGTCGCCACCGCAACAGGGACACGGCGAAGCACAGATGCTGCAACGTCAACCCGGTCACCGCTACCGCTGTTCGCAAGTGCGGTGGCCTCTACGCACCCTTTTGAAGACCTCATCACGATGGCGTGGGGGGGCTGTGACAGGACGTGGACGAAGATGAGTGCCTCAGTGCCCGAGTGCGGCTGGCAGGCGGTTCCACAAGCGCGTACGATGTGGAACGCCTCTTTACCACCATCACCACCACCACCATTGTTGTCGGCGTCGTCGGCTGCGTCTGCTGTCTCGGTGTCCTCCTCAACTTCCTCAATTTCTGTGGCAGCGGAGGTGCGGTGCGTATCTGACCTTCGCCCTGTTCTTTGTGCATTGAGGGAAGACAATCGTGCAACGCAGCCAGCAGTGCAACCTCTTTCAGGGACGACGGAGATTAAGGGGCGGCACACGGCTGCACAGTCGAATCGCACTGTGTCTTCGGTCATCGCCGCGTGTACGTCTGCATCGTTGTCCGATGTGGCGCACAAGATGTCGGCAACGATCGCCTTTCCATCTGACACGCATGCTGAATTCCACCCTACGCTGACATCGTCGTCTGGCATCGCGGAGACCCAAACTGCACACCTGAAAAAGCGCGAGTCAAATCGCGTAGCGGCGTTCACGCACTGCAGCGGTAATGTGACAGCGATGAGGCAGCCCTCCGTCGACGGGAGCAGCACCTCGCGGCGTAACGCTGCAGCGCGACAGTACGGTGCGCGTCAGCGCAGCGCTCATCCGTCTGCGCAGCGTCAACGGCAACAGCACCAGTTATTGACACGCATTCAGCAGCTCGACAGAGTGTTGGAGCTCTGCCGCGGCGGCAGAAGCAGTGCGGAGACGTTGCGGCTGCTGAGCCTCGTGAAGGACGACAACAACAAGCCATTTTTCGCGGCCGGCCCGGTGAACTGGTCGGCGGTGCGGCGACTTAGAGAGCAGCTTGTCACTGCGCTGCTAGCGAAGTCGGGCGACGATGGAGAAGAGGGTGTGGCGAGGCAGCATTTGGGTGTGCCATCAGCGCCGTATCCACCGCCTTCTCCCTCCGTTACACTGCCCTGTGATGTGTCGTGTCGTGCGCGACGAGCACAGAGCACGACATGGTGTGCGGTGGACGACGCTGAAGCGAAGAATGCAACGAAGGTGAGAGCTGACTTGCCACTCCCCTCCTCTCTGTCATGCCCAACGCCACCGTCTTGCCGACCTCACGCAGAGGAAGAGGACTGCGGGGCGACGCCCGCCTCACAGCCCGCAGCACAAGGGCCATCACAGGTGGTGGATGACTACGCTGCGTCACGGGCAGACTTTCAGCGCGAGGGTGCGATTATGCGTCGCGCACAGGAGCGACTGCGGCAGCGTTGTCAGGCAAGTGCGGGGCTCCTGCCTTCGTAGATGTTGGTGCTTTTCCTTCTTTATTGTTATGCGTACATGTATTTTGATGCTGGGCGAGGTGCGTGAGTGTCGTTTCTTTCCACCTAGACATCTCTCTTTTGGCTCCCCCGCATTTTTAAAAATTGTATCTCCGGTAGATTCACTTTTTCTATTTCGCTTCTGTTGCCGTGGTTTACATGCCCGTGTATCAATGTACACAGATGTGGCTTCCACGCACAAGACGTGGAGCTCAACTTGCGCATCAGGCAGGCAATAGTCCCGGTGCTCATCGGACACACACACACACACACACACACAGTGGTGTGTGCTCCTCTTGCTTTTGTTTCTTTGAACGTGGAAGAGAACTGTGGCATCTCAACTACACTTGTTCGACTGCCTTGACAGACCTCACACCCTGCTGACGCACACATGTGCGTGTGTGTGTGTCGGCACGCGCTGAGTGGGACTGCTGTTCGACGTTGCCGCTGCTCTCCAACTGCGTCTCTTTTTGTACCTTTTCCCCCTTTCTCCTTCTGTCACCTCCCATCACCTCTGACAGCTACACCACAAAACAGTATCAACCACCATTTTTTTTTTTTACAGAAACGAAAAAACCGACAGAAGCAACGAGGGCCGCTGCAGTGTCGCCGTCGCACTTCTTCGAAGCGGCCCAGTAAACAAACAAACAAAAACCAAAAAAAGGGTGAGGAAGAGAAGCGAGGTGTGGAGGCGTTCGAACACTCCCACAAGAGCCCTTCACCCCCCCCCCCCTCACTTACCCTGCCGTAGGAGGAGCGCATGGGGTGAGAGAAAGAAGAACGCTGCCTCAAAAAAAAAAAAAAGACGCTTTGTCACGCCGGGTGTACAACTTGACTCACACACACACACACACACACACACATGCATATTTCATATACGCACGTGGTTTAAGTCATGTACACGACCGGGGAGGCACTGCAGTGGTACGACCCTGCGTTGCTGTTTCCCTCCTGCCCTCTCGGCGGCGGTGTTAACGGGGATGACGGCAGTGTTGAGGCCAGCCAAGCGAGTAGCACCAGCAGATTTTCGTCCGGAGTCTACGCTGTACCGTACGGCTTTTCACAAGATGGTCGCGGTGGCAACCCAGACGCAGCTGCCTACGCCAGCCCGGCCGCTCTGAACCGCCGTGTGCAGCGTCGTGCTCGGGAGCTGCTACTGGACCGGCTGAGCGGCGATACCCTCAGCAGCGACCGCGACACCGCCGCCAGCGTGTCTGCTCTCGTCCAGTCTCTCCACCACGGCGTGCCAGTAGAGCTGACGGCGACGTCGAAGCCGCAGCCACAGACGACTCGCTCAACCTGCCACTCGAACCCCCTCACCGAGTCCACGCCGCGTCCAACGTCCTCCTCGCTCCCTGCCAGCCTTTCCGGCGCCACCTCGCAGAGCGACAGGCAGCGACGCCGACGCCGTCGTCATGTCGGGGACCTTTCGCCCTTGCATCTGCTTGATGCGGACAGCGCAGGTGACGGCCTCAACGATCTCTTCGGCAGTGACTCGGAAAACGGAGAGTACTACACGGAGGACGGGGAGGGTTTGGATGACTTCAGAGATGGCGATGATGATATCGACGACGACGATCTTTCGCCCGGCGGGTGGTCCGGCTTGCGCGGCGGCAATGCGCGTGCTGACGGGGCCACTGCGGCTGCGGCTGCGGCAGCACATGTGCGCGACCTCCGCTCCGACTTCATGTCGCTGCCGAGTCAACTTGGAATTCTGGAGGAGCCGGTGTTGTGCCCACTGAACCTCCAGACCGACCCGCTGGCCCACGTGGTGGCCGCGGCGGAGGTGTTCGCGGTGGTCACATCGACGGTGCCGCAGGTGCTGTACGTGTTCGATCAGCTGAACAACTTACCAATCTCCTCCACCGTGCTGGGCGGGACGTCGTACACCGCAGCAGGCAGCAGCAGCAGCGGCAACAACGGAGAGGCAAAACAGACGAGTTTCTGCGGTGCTGCCCGTGCCGCGTACTCGCCCTCCACTACGGTGTGTGTGGTGACGTCCTGCACCGTTGACGTATCGGACGCGGTGCGCCAGCTGTGGATGGACCCGTCGGGGCACTACTGCGTGGTGGCCTTTGTGTCAGGGAAGTGCGTGTACTACTACATCCCACGTCGACCCTCTGCAACGGCAGCTGCAGCGACGTCGTCTGGGTCTACATCAGCAGACAAGAAAGCTATGAATAGCGATGTGAGGCAGGATCAAAGTGATAATGATGACGGGTCCGACTCGAAGCGACGTCGGCAGGAGCGCCACAAGGAATGGAAGGAGGCAGCGCGGCGGTGGCTGCGGCTCAGCCGTCGTCGCCGCTCCAGCAGCGACGGGGACGGCGACGGCGCTGGCGAGGTGGACGGCGCTGACGGTGTGCAGGACAGTGACGCGGCTTACCGCCCTCGCGGCTTCAGCCTCACCCACATTCTGCCTCGCTCCTCCACCGTGTCGAGCGCAGCCCCGCCCGTAGGGGAGACAGCAGCGAGTCGTTCACCCCATTCCAAAGCGTCGAGCCCCTCGAGATCAACTCGGTTGGCGGGTGCTGGTTTCGCTCCTGCATGTGTCGGGTGGGTGCAGCACATTGGTGCGGCGCCACAAAACAGCTCTACAGCGTTCACAAGCGTTACCGCTGCGAAGGCTGATACTGCTAGTCCGCGTAGCATTCTCAAAACACGTGAGCGTCCACGCCCGTCGTCGTCTTCGTCGTCGTCCGCCTTCGCCTCCACTGCTTCTGCTGCCGCTGTGGAGGTTCTCCTTGGGGCTCAGCAGGGCGGCAGCCTTCTCGCCTGCGTGCTCACACCCACCGGTGCGGTGGACAGTCGTGTGGTCTTTCAGTTCCCTCTGCCGCTGGCGCAGGCGCCCCTCGACAGCGTCGTAGCCGTTTGCGTTTCGTCGGCCCCGCAGTACGGCGATGACGCCGCAGGACGAGGTGGGGTAGATGGTGATGACGGGTCACACACAGGCATTGACGGCAACGCCACAGGCGGGGGTGCGCAGGGAGGGTTGGTTGGCATATCAAGGTCTTCTGCACGCCACGTCCGCTGGGGCACGGGCGCACCCCCGCCCGGCTATCGCGACTGCGGAGTGGGCAGCAGCAGCCGTGGCCCCTCTGCCTTTCCTAAGTATACCCACACCCCCCACTTCCTCTCAACGGATGCGGAGCGACGCAGCGATGAAGATAGACTGTGGGGGTCGCCGTCCACTGCACTATCGTACGGTGGGCGTGGCCCGGGAGACGTTCACACCTCCTTTGCTCCGCGACGCCGTCGGTGGGTGGTGCTGATCTCGCTGAGGAATCGACTCTACGTCTTCTCCACTCCCTCCACCACGACCTACTTCTCCGAGCTGGAGGAGATCCGTGGGACTTCGCTGATCGCTGGCGGAGCACTGGCTGCTGCTGGTGCTGCAGTCACTGTGAAGGGCGGCGATGGGGCCAGCGGCACGACAAGTGGCACTCCGCCTCTGCTGATCCGCAGCATGCTGGAGGCTGCGGCGCACCTTTTGACCGGCCGTGTGGACGATGCTTTTGTGCTGTACACCAGCAGCAGCGTGGGTAGTTGTGTCGATGATGCGCATGGTGACCAGGGCGGCGACCCCCGCCGTACCACGCTGACCGCTACCGCACTCCCAAGCCCACCTTCTCCTTCCGCAAAGCCGCCTCGACCACCTGCTGCAGCGGATGACACTGTGCACGCAGCGTCGACACCGCTGACGGCGGATCGCCTACTCAACTTCATCACGATTGAGTCCGCAGCTCTCAGCGAGTACAGCTGTGCGGGTTACACGGCGGGTGCCTCGGAGGTGCGCACCGTCCCGCCAGACGTGACAACGTCGATGCCGACATCCACGTTAAACGACGCCCAAGCCACGCCCGAGAAATCATCCACCACGGCGAGTCACAGCGGGACCGCAGCGTCGACGAGGGCGAAAAAACACTCTGCGTTGCACGGCGTCAGTGTGGCGTCCCCAGCGGCGCCGTTTCTGTTGCAGTCCAGAACGTGCGGGACTCTTCATCTCGTGCTGCCCCCGTCTCCGATGACGCCAGCGTGCGGCACGGCTGCGACAGGTCAGAGAAACGTGCCCAGCTCACAATGCAGCCTCGTCACACCAGCCGCGCTGCCCCCTGTGTTTTATTGGCAGTACGGTGATGTGGTTGTGCAGGGTCTCATCCTCTGCGGCGCTGGTGGACTGGATGTCGGGGCGAAGGTGCGGGAGCTGGTCCACCGCGACATGCGCGCCTTTACACGTGTGGCTGTGCAGGCACAGGAGGCCCACACCGGCAGCCTACATCGGGGCGACGCCGCAGTTGCGGAGAGTGCGTCAAGTGTGCCCGGCCTGGAGACGGGGCTGGCGGCAATCGTAGACGATGCCTTGCGCGACACGCAGGACCTCAACATGCTTGCACGAGCGTCGACGGCAGGCGAGGGCGACACGGCGACAAACGACAGCCGTGTCGGCGGGGGGCAGGGAGATCACGCCGCGCTGCCGCTGCCCTTCTCAACGATGTCGGAGAGCGGGCCTACCGGAAGCCTCACTGGAGCACCGACGTCGACAAAGGCGCTGCGCACGCCGTCCTTCACACCGCCTGCGGTGCTACCAATTGGCATCTTGTCTGTCACAAACATCAACAGCTGCCTTCAATCCCTTCGCGAACTGTTGGAGTGGGTGTCGCTAACACGTCGAAAGGGTCGTGTGGCGGAGCGGAGCCGCGGCGGGCAGAGTCGAGGGCTAACCTACACACGCTGCACGGTGCGCACAACCACGTCTCTTACCTCGCCTTTGAGGAAAAATCCCAACGGTAACGAGGGTGGCATGAGGAGTGGGCTGGCCGGTGTGACCAGCAAAGAGGAGGCGGAGGCGTTGCAACAGGCGTCTGTCACAGCTGCGCTGCGCCATCCGTTGCTGCAGTTTCCATGGACCACCCGACTGCAGCTCCACGGCCACGCAAAGAACAGCCTTAATAAGTCTTCTATGGAAGCCAACGGCGCGGCAGCAGGTCGACACAAACGTCACCACCGTCACCGACACGCACCGCACCATCACCGGCGACAGCCATCATCGCTGCAGCGGACCGACAGCACTTCCCGTGAAGCAGCGGTGAACGTCCTCAACGACGGCGCTGTTGCGACCGCTACAAGAGCAGCAGCTCTGCGTGAGGTGCAGAGCATGACGCAGGGCTCCTGCTCACCTCCGCTGTCGGCGCTGCATGATGCGTCACTAGACGTTCCGCTGCTGAGCAGTGCCCTCGCACGTGGTGACGTGGACGCGGTCACGGTGAGCCGCCTGCGCGCTGTCGCCTGCGCGTACGTCCGCCGTGCCCCTGTGCTTTTTGATGTACCAGTGGAATCAGTCTTGCGAGCCACCGCAGCGGCGACCACCGCGCTGCCCACGCCGTCGTCGCCGTCGCACACCCCCTCTGAAGGCAACCCCAGCGCAGCTGCTGACCTGTCGTCTCGGCCGCATGCACTCCATCAGCTGAGCACCGTCCAGTGTAGCGCCACTACAGCTCAACGGTGGGCAGACGTGCCGGTGCCGGCAGCGGCCGGGAATGTTGATGGGTCCAACTTCACCGCGCACAGCCGCAGCTCATCCGCTGGTCAAGCGATCCGCCGGGCACACTCTGCGGTGTCCATGGCAGACTTCGCGGAGAGTAACAGTGGCGGTGGCAGGGGACAGAGGGGTAACCGACTCTTTGTGGTCAGCTCAGCGTGCAGGAAGGACGGTGACGCGGCCGGCATTTCCCGCGCTGACCACCTCCGCGTGGATGGCGCGACGGCCACCCCGGGAACGCTGCAGGCAGAAGGAGAAGAAGCCGCCGGTGTCGTGCTGGCCCCCCAAGGCGAGCTGCTGGTCAGCATGTCTGCCAGCTACAGCCACATCGTATTTGCCACAACGCAGGGCGTATACGTGGTGGCGCACGCCGCGGTGCTGCCATTGGTGGAGGCGGCGTTGTCGTGGCGGTGCGAGCTGGTGTATCACGCGGTAACTGCGCGTGTGTCGACAGCCTCCCAGTCGCCTCCGGCAGGTGCCCCTCTCTTCACGGTGGTTGCAGATTCTGGTGCGCCGGACATGTTCTACCTCGCCAGTCGTACCCGCATGGTGCGTCTGCAGGCCTCTTCTCTGCGTAGCTCTGCCGCAGCCCGGAAGCAGTTCGTGCTGCAGCTTCTCGCCAAGGCATCCGCAACACAGCAGTCCGGCATGCATGTGTCGCTCTCCGGCTCCTCTTCGTCGTTGCTGCGTCGCGCTGACGCCGCACCAAACCTGAAGGACACTATCCACTCCATGGACTGCAACACCGGCAGCGGGGGCGGAACAGCGGGGCAGCGTCTTGCGGCTGCGATGGCAGAGGCGGTCAACAGCGCCGCTGGCGCGACGGAGACGGTCGTCGTGCCCTCGTCTTTGGCGTACGAAGGGCGACTGAAGGCGTGGCTGCAGCGTCGGAAGGAAGGCGCACGGTCATTCGACGCGGCCGGCTCCGCCGAGCGCCGGCACGGCAGCCTGCATGAGAGTGATTATGACGATGATGACGACAACTGCCTGGGCTATCAGCTGGGAGGACATCACGGCAGCGCGGAAAGGGAGAGCGTCTCGTGGCGGTCGTCGCATCCGTCGCATTCCAGCTCTGCCCAGCGACGGCGCCCCGCCTATTCCAACGCGGGTGCCTCCACTGGTGGTGCGCGTAGCGAGACGCAGAGCGTGCGTCCGTCGTCCCCGTTGAGCTCTGTACGTGCAACACGCCCGATTGATCTCAAGCACCCGGCCCACGCAACCACGACGATTGCTGTGACGTCGTCGACCGCCGCGGCTCCATCAAGGACGGACGATCACGAGCCGCAAACTCAGAGCGACAGCGAAGGGCAGCTGCCCCGCGCTCAGAGCTCGACGGCGGTGAGTCACCTGCGTGCACCGATGGGTGGCGTGCAGCACTTTCTGCGCCACGCAAACCGACGCGCGGTGCTGCCGTCGATGGCAGGCGCTGCATCCCTGCTGCCGAGCGACAGCGCAGGCTTCTCACGGTCGCCTTCAACACAATTCACAGATGAGACAGCCACGCGGCTGCAACACCTGGCAGCAAACGCTGCGGTGGTGGTGATGCCTGCGGGGGGATCCGACGACGAGGAGAGCGGCACGAGTGTTGTGAAGGCCGCTGCAGGAAGCCACCCACTGCATCGCTCGCCCCTCAGCGCCACGATGGTGCATCCGCTGCACATGCAGAGCTCCAACTTATTAACCCACTACGCCTCTCCACTCATGCCCCCCGCGATGGCAGCGGCACCCTCCTCCCCCTCCGCAGCACAGTTGCTCAGCAAGGCAGGTGAGCTGCCCAGCACTGCGGGCGCCAACAGTCTCTCCTGGCGAAGTCAGGCACGACTCATCACCAACAGCAAGGACACCTCTACGGCAAGCTCTGCGGGTGCTGCGGTGCCGGCAACAGTAACGGCGTCGGGGGCGGCCAGCCAGGCTGAGGATCGCGAGCTCGCCAGCTTTCTCGCTGCGAACCCTCTTCTCCATTTTCTGCTGCAGCGCAGCGTCGCGGCAAACCGCACAGTCGGGAGGGGAGGGGCATCGACGGAGGTCAGCAGCGTGGCTGCCACGCGCCCCCACAAGCTGTCCTCTTCCCTCTCCGCTGTATCGGTGCACGCGGCCCCACTTGTGGAGTGCACACGTGCTGTGAACATCCCGTGCTTTGGCCTGCTGCCCGGTTCTGTGGGGCTGACGCCTCTGACCCACCTCACGAGCCGCACGGCAGCGAGCCTGCTGCTGCAGAGGCCCTTCGGTGCGGCCTACTACTGCACAGACCATCTATATGAACTGGCCTTAGCAGCTGCAGCGTGCGCGGCTCACGACGAAGCGTCACCAACGCAGTCACGACGACTCGTTGTTACACACGAGGACGGGAGCTTGCTGGGCTTGGTGAGACACGCGTACGGCGGTTTCTTGTTGTCACAGCAGCGCTTCCTCGAGGCAGCCGTGCAGTTTGGCAAGGCCGCCGACGGACCGACGCCCTTCACAACGGTTTTCATTGAACTGGTGCGTGCGTTTCGCGAGCACAACTCACTCGAGCCACTCGCATTGTTTTTGCGGCTGCGGCTTCGCTCCATGGAGGAGTCGGCGCAGGGCCTCGGTGGGCACGGGATGGCGGTGTCGGTGCTCGCGACGTGGCTGCTGTCGTTGCAGCTGGAGCAGTGCAGCATTGCCCGGTCGCAACGGCACTGCTATGAGGTACACAGCGAGGGAGCGAGGGGGTTCACACGCAGCAGCCACCGCAACGGCGCTGCCACAGGGGTGGTGGAGAGCGACACAGGCTTCTCTGCCACGTCGGTCGATTTCACTCGTGTGGCGCTGATCCGTCGCCGCTACCACCTCGATCACCCGGCCGCGCTGCTGGAGGACGTGCTGCTGCGCTACAGTCGTTTTGTGGACTGGGCCGTGCTGTCCACCTCGGTGACACGCCTCGCCGCGGCGCAGGAGGCTGTGCTCGTGTCAGAGCTGCAAGGATCACCCGATAAGACCGTAATGAGCCTAGTGCTTCGGGAGCAGAACTACTTTGCAGGTCTGCTGCGGCTGCAGGCGCTGCTGGCTGACCCAACCTCGCAGTCGACGCAGACGCGGCACCTGCTGCAGTCGCTGATCGGCGCCGACGACAAAGGTGTCGCAGTGGCGGCTTGTCTAACAGCGCCCGGGACGATGCCGCTGGTGACGGCGTTTTACGGTGTTGCACCATCGGCGGCTTCCTCAGGGAGCGACGGAGGGGCGTCTCTTCCGGGCCCCCGCGATGCAGCGGGGCTGCCGCGCACCCTCGCCTCGCTGTTCGAGCATCTGGCGAAGCTCTTTCTCTGCTGCTACCCCTGCCGCTTCGTGCAAGAAGGTCTGCTGGCGCTGCTGCATCAGCGTCAAGATGTACAGCTGCCACCACGGCGTCTGCTGCCGGCACTGTTGACGTACACCATCGCGAACAACGAAAGTGTGTTTGAGGCGACGGGGCCCCCCGTAGCGGTGCTGCGTGCGTTGGCGATGGCGAGGCGTGCGCAGCAGCAGCAGCAGCTGTGCGCTGCCCTTGCTGTACCGGTGCAGAAAAAAGGGAAGAAGACACGCATGGCGAAGCCAGACGAGAAGGTGGCACACACTCTGGGGACGGAGGGGCCTCCACAGTTGGTGCCCCCGGCTGACACGGCAGTGATGCAATCGGAGACTTTGCCGGATGATGAGGACGTCGTGAAAGGCCGGAGTGACCCGATGCAGCGGAGCCAGAGTCACCACCATGAAGGCAGTGAGGTGGCGGACAGCATCTCTCTTTCGTCGCATAATTCGTCCTCTTCCGCAGCCAACGACGTGGTGGACCCGTCACTTCCACCATCTTTTCACAGCTTGTCCTCGTCCTCGTCATCACTGACGCTCGCGCGAGGTGTCTCTCATCATGAGACACGCACCTACGATCCCAACAATTATTCCTGCATGAACAGCACCGCCCCTCCCCCCGGCGATGCACCACAACAGCCGGAAGAGAGCGGCAGCGAGACGCACGACCGGATTGTGCTGCGCGACTCCAGCAGCGAAGGCAGCGACGTGGACGAGGACATTGTACTGCCGGACTTGCCAGACCAGCTTCTACCGTTGACGTCGCAGTTGCACGAGACCCAAAGTAACACTTCGTCCTCCCCCTCTTCTTCTTCTAGCACGGTGACGCCATCGTCTCCGCCAAGGGTTAGCAGAGGAGGGGTAGATGCACCGTCAGATGCAGAGGCAAGCGGGATGAAGAACGAAAGCGATGTGGGGTCTTCGCTGTCGTTGCTGCGCTCAGACTCGTCGAGCGCTTCTGCAGCTGAAGCGGCGGATGCGGTGGGGTCGGTGGCGTCGTCTGCCACAGCCTCGTCACCTTCCGTCACGAACTGCGAAAGTCACACCGGTGTTCGCAGCGGAAGCAGCGACGTGAGTGGCAAGCAACGTCGTAGTACGGATAAAGGAAAAGACACGGAGAGAGGCGCAGAGGCAACGACGGCTGAAGCCGCGCAGATCTTTTGCCGTGATCACCAAGACTCAACGCCCCTTCAATCGAACTCAGCGGCTTCCTCCTCGTCGTCGTCCCCCTCCAGCACCACCGCAATGACACCTACCACCACTGCCACATCTTCGAGTGACGTGGCGGGTGGATTACATGCCTCGTCGGAGTCGTCTAACACAGCCACTACCGAGGACAGCGAACAAGATGCGGATGAGGAGGAGGGAGAGGAGGAGGGTGAGGGTGAGGAGTTCAGCGACTTCTGCTCCGACGACCTCTCGCTGCCTATGGGAATCCCGGGAGGTAGTTTTATGGAAGTCGGAGATGCCGCTTTCTGCAGTAACGACACCGAAACCCGCATCCACACACGGATGCAGCGTGCGCGGGAGAAGCGGGTGGCCGCGGAGCTGCAGCTGCGCCACGCCCTCACGCCACCCCTGACGCACGCAATCGTCGTCGCCGCCGTCGCGCACGAGAGCTGCACGGGTGGGACAAGGCAGTCGACGGAGTGCCGCGATAATAGAAAAGACAACGACAATGACAGCGTCAGCGGCGTCAGCGTCGGTGTCAGCGGTGGAGGCCACGGGAACGTCACTGATGACAACGATGATGACGACAATCTTCATCCTGTCCCGCAGCACGCCGTGTTGTGCTACCTGGAGGATTTAGTGAAGCACAGCGGCGTTCCTGGTAGCGACTTCGACGGCGCTGATGCTGCTCTTTTCGTTGCGTATGCGAATATCTTAGCCCGCGACGGTGAGGAGGAGGCGCTGCAGCGATTTACGGAGCGGGTCGCCTTACACCACCTTCGCGAAACGGACACACACGGCTCGTCGGCCTCCTCTGTGTATCGACTCCTGCATGTGCTGCGGCTGTGCCGGATGCACCGCAGGTGGGTCGGCTGCGTGTGGATGTACTTCGCCCTTCGCTACGACCGCGACGCCGTCCAGCTGGCGTTACGGTGCGTGGTGGGTGAGCAAGGGGTGAGGCTGGCGGTGCGGCTGCTGCAGCTGCTACACGAGCGCGATCGGCAGCACGACCAGGCAGCGCGGCGGCGTGAGAGAGGTTACTTAGCTGCCCCGCAAACGACTCCAGGTGCTGTTCCAGGCAGGAGTGGCCTGGGAGACGAGGCCGGTGGCAGTGCCTACACCCAGCAACAGGAGGTGCGTCGGTCGCGACGAGAGCTGTGGATGCTCGTGGCTCGTCATCTCATCCAAGGCGGGGGGCACACAAAGCATGGTGCACAGACTGCCCTGCAGCTGAGCCTGCGCAGCGGCGGCGACAGCTTTAACATCACGGACGTGCTGCCTGAGTTGCCGGACACACTCTTCATGGCGGAGCTGAAGGATGAGCTACTGCGCTCCGTGCGGGAACTCTCGCACACGATGCGGGGACTGCGCGCCAACACAAATGCGCTTGGCCGCGACACCCGCGTCCTGCACCGTGAGTTGCAATTGATGTCGCATCAGCCACTGTCGATGCAAGTGGACGAGCGGTGCGTGCTGTGCGGGCAGCCGGCGCTGGCACGGCCCTTCACGGTGTACCCCCGCTGCCGTCACCTCATCCACACCTCTTGCTATCACCACGCACGTCAGGCGATGCAGCGCCGCGTGTATGACGAGAAGCGAGTAGATCAGCAAAGAACAGCATTGGTGGGCTCCTCTTCCATCACCCCCACCAGCACTTCCTCTCTAGCGGTACCGCAGCTGCAACCCTCGAAGGTGGTGGCGGCTGCATCACTCCACGGGTCAGAGAACGGCGCTGGGTCTTCTCCGCTTCCCAACGGTCCCAACACCACCACGGTGATGAATGTGTCTGGGCTGCCGAGAGCGGTGGAGACGTCGGTGGACTCGATGGAGTGCCTGCTCTGTGCCCGCCGCTACCTACGCGCAATGCTCAGCGCCCCCCTGCATCTTTCTTTCGTCGGTGACGATGCACGGCAGCCGGAGCGCCGCGCTCTTTTGCGCTGATGGCGCAACAGAAATAGAGATGCCCACGTAATTGTGTGTGTGTGCTCAACGCAAGAAGGTGGGTGTGAAAAAAAAAGAGAGAAAGACATCGGAACGCTGATGACAGGGAGGGGAGTGGGAGCAGCCGCTCATCCCTCGTCTTTGTTGTTGTTGTCTCGTGCAGCGTTCACAGAAGACCGAATCAGCATCCCACTTGTTGGGTCTCCACCCACCCTCCTTCCCTCCCTCCCTTTTTTGAGTGCTGTGCAGAGGCACGTTTATTGGCACACCAGCGGACTTGTGTGCGTGCATTTTGCACGGCAAGCGCTCAAGTCTTCCGCACCTTCTTCTCTCTCTCTCTCTACTTTTTTTTTCGTCTTTCCTTGTTTTGCGTTTTTCTTTCTTGTGTCGCTGCAGCTGTGCAGCTTTACGACAGTGCACTTCTGCGTCGTGTTGGAACATCTCGCAGTTTCCCTCCCTCCCCCATTCCACTCAAACACACACACACCACACACACACACACACACAAAACAACAACAACAACAACACACACACACATAGGTGGCAATGCAGTCAAAGGGTAATGGACGCCTGTACACGGCGGAAGAGTTATGTGCCGTAATAGGTAACATCCTGCACGTCGTCGACAACAACGAGCGCCGCAACAGCGAGGTGGAGCTGACGCAGGCGCTGCAGCAACACGAAAATGCTGGTCAGCTGGTCACCATCCTTTGCGGTAGCCTGCCCGCTGCCTCAGCCGGGGTGCGGCAGGTGGCGGCCGTGCTGCTGCGCAAGCGTATCTTCTCCCTGTGGCGCTTTTTGTCCCCCGAGCAGCAGCAGGAGCTGCGACAGCTTCTCCTGCGGCAGCTCGGCAGCGAGACGGTGCGGCCGGTTCGCTTTGCCATCGCCCACGTCGTGACACGCCTGGCAAAGGCCGACGCAAACCGCGACGGCGGTGGCTGGCCAGAACTGCAGCGGGCTGTGCGGGTCGCTGCGGAGGACAGCCGTGTCGAGATGCGTGAGTTGGCAATGGTGCTGCTGTACAGCATCGGTGAGGTCTTTGCAGAGGAGAACGCCCTCAGCGGACTCGCCGCCGAGTCGGTCGTGCGTGGCCTCAGGGACAGCGAAGTGGTGGTGCAGACCGCTGCCGTGAAGGCGGCGATGGTTCTGTTGCCAGCCCTGCACGAGCACCCCAGCGTGCGCAGCGCCTTTCTTGCCCACGCTGTCCCTGTCTGCATCTCCGTCCTGCAGCAAGGCGGCAGCGTGGAGGCAAAGGTGCCGCTCTGCGTGAGTGTGATCGAGCTGCTCGAGCAGCTCTTCAGCGACCTCACGGTAAAGAAACACGGGGCTCTTCTCCAGGACTTGGCGCAGGCCCTCGTGCAGATGCTGGCGAACAAGCACAACCACCCGCGCGTGCGGGAGAACTGCGGCACCGCGTTGGGTCAGCTGGCGACGCTGAAGCCGAAGTTTGTGGCCTCCCCACAGCTGCTCGATCCGCTGGTGCAGGTCTGTCTTGCGCTCATGTCGGAGGACAACACCATCTCCATCTCTGAAGATGGCACCGGCAACATTGACGGCGAGGACTTCGACGACAGCGACGATGACGATGCAGACATGCTGCACGTCATCTCCGCCTGCATGGTGGGTGGCCGCCTGCTCAGCGCACTCGCCACCACGGTCGCCTCCAAGGCTTTCACGGCAGTGCTGCTGCCCTACGTATCGAAGGTAATCGACGCCCCTGCCAGCGCTGACGCCCGCACCCGTAAGGCAACGATGATCGCGCTCGCCTGCCTCGCCGAGGGCCACTCCAGCTACCTGCGCCGCCGCGTGGGCTACATGCTGGGCATTACGCAGACTCTCTTGCGCGATGCCGACCCCGTTCCACGCGAGGCAGCTGCCTTTGCGCTGTCGTACTTTTGTTCCCGCCTGCAGCCGGAGATCCTCCTGCACCGGGATGAGCTGCTGCCGATGCTGACACCACTCCTGCAGGACAGCAACGACCTTGTGCGTCGCCGCGTCGCACAGGCCCTGGACACACTGTGCGAGAACCTCGAGGAGAACCTCGACCCCTTTGTGCCAACACTGCTACCGGCCGTCATGGCGGCCATCCCCATCAGCTCACTGGAGACGCAATGCCGGCTGTGCGGTGTGCTGTCGTCGATGGGTATGACGCACTCTACCGCCTTCGCGAGCCACGGCCCGGCGCTGCTGGAGGTGCTTCGGCAGCCCTTCACGCTGAACTCGCCGGAGACGATGGCGCTGCGGGCGCAGGTGACGGAGACAGTCGGCGTCGTCGGCGCTGCGATGGGCCGCGAAGCCTTTGCGCCGTACTTCCCCTTCTTCATGCAGGAGGTGGTGGCGAGTTTGCAGACCCGCAGCGCCGCTGTGCGTGAACAGAGCTTTGGGTTTCTGGCCAACATGTGCGAGCTCTTCCAGGAAGACTTCGTCGGCTACCTCGACGACTCTCTGCGCTGCGCCCTCGACACGATCGAGGAGGACCGCGCTATCTACAAGAACAAGCACCTTTTGGCGAAGGAGAACGGCGGCGGCAGTGGCGGTGTGGAGGGGCTGGCTGCCCTCGCTGCGTGGAAGGACGATGATGGTTGGAGTGATGAGGAGGCGGAAGAGGAGGAGGACGGCGGCGACGACGCGGAGGAGATCCACCTGCGCGTGCGCACCGCCGACGTGGAGGAGAAGTCGTCCGCCGTGTATAGCGTTGGTGTCTTTGCGGATGTGCTGCTGAGCCGGTTTGGCGAGGCGCAGATCGCGGCGTGCTGGGAGGCCCTGACAGGGCTGGACGCGCACTACTACCCCAACATCCGCTCAAACGCGCTGATCGCGCTGGCGAAGCTGGCGAAGGCCTCGGCGGGCATCTCAGCGGAGGAGATGCAGGCCCGCAGCAGAGCAGCGTCGCCCGGGCAGGACGTGCTGCCGCTGCCGGTGCGGGACCGCATCGACGAGCTGCTGAACATGCTGCTGCGGACGATCGAGGAGGAGGACGTTGAGAAGGAAGTTGTCAGCGCCGCCTGCGAGGCCGTGAGCATTCTTCTCAGCTACTTTGGCACGCAGTGCTGCATCGACGGCCCAGACGCGGTGCTGCGGGACGTGGTGCAGGTGCTGCGTGGCACGATGCCGTGTCAGCGCGCCGACGATGACGAGCTGGGCGACAGCGATGACGCCGAAGACGATGCTGCTGCACGGAATGTGAGCTACGAAGACTATCAGCAACGTCTCCAAGGTGACCCAGCTGCGGCTGACAAGGCGTACTACGCACAGGGCAAGGACCCGCTGTTCCGCAGGGCGGACGAAGCCATCGAGGCGCACACATCTGCGATCATGTCGGCCATGATGCAGCATCAGCAAAGTGGCGTGTCGACGGCACCGCCGCAGCTGCCGTCGCCAGGTGAGCTGCCTCCGTGGTACACGGTGGTGCAGCCGGAGATGGTGGTGCAGGGCGTCCACCTCGGTGACGAACACGATGAAGTGGTGGTGGATGCTGCGGCTGACATGCTGGAGAGTGTGGCGAAAGCCTACGGTCCGCTGCTTCAGCCCTACATGCCGTTCCTGGTGCCGCTGCTAGCCCTCCATGCGGATGTGGAGACGCGGCCTGCGGAGGGCCTGGCGACGGGTGTGAGCACCCTCGCTGCGGTGCTGCAGGCGTACGCGACGGTGCACCCCGGCCAGCCAAACATGGGCAGCAGTGGCAACGCTTCGCCAGAGCAGCTGCTTGCGCCTTTCATGGATACAGCAGTGCAGCTGAGTTTTGCGGTGATGGCGGGATCGAATGAGTCGGCGGCGAAGGCAAACAGCGCCTACCTCCTGCGCATCCTCGTGGAGGGCTGCCCCGCGTACTTTGTGCAGCACGCCTCGCTCGTCCCGCATTGCCTCCAGGGGCTGTGGTCAATCGTGGGCAACGAGGAGGAGATTCCCGAAGCGGTAGATAACGCCGTGAGCGCCACCTGCTCCTTCGTGCGCTGCCTGCCGCTGCAAAACCTGCCACTCGAGCAGGTCATTCCCTCCCTTATGGCACACCTGCCCATGAAGATAGACAAAGGGGAGAACGCGAGCGCTGTGGCTACGCTGTGCTACCTGCTCAACACGCAGCACGCGACGACTGCTGTGGCAGTGAAGACATGGCTGCCGGCGGTAGTGCAGGCTGTGGCGAACATGCTGGCCTCCCGCACTGTAGAGGACGCGGAGAAGCAGCAGCTCGTGCAGCAGGGGGTGGCGGTCTTTGCGCAGGCGCACTGCGATGAGTGGCGTCAGGCGAGACAGCAGACCCTCTCTTCCGAGCAGCTGGCGGCGCTGAGTAATTTTAATGTGTAACCAGCGGTAACGAAAGCCAAACCAGGCAGACGTGTGTGTGTCGTGCAAGTGAAGATGGCGCTGCAGAAGAGGTAGCCGCCTCCATCCTGCGTGGGTGGGTGGTGTGCAAGCCTCGTGCCACTCCTTAACTACGTTGCCGTCGTGAGGAGAGATGACATGCCTTTGCTCGCTTCCTCACTCTCTCTATTGTGTTGGCGGTGGTTGTTATCGTCGCTGCCATTATTCTCTTCTCTTACGAAGGGAAGAAGGTCTGATGGCGGCGAGCTTAACGTGTAATACTAACTAGTAACATAATGAGCCCAAAAGTTGCAGCGTGGTGTTAACGGCAAGCCGGATAACCTCCCCCTATCCCCTTCCCCTCCCTTCCTAATCCCTCTTCCAAAGGGGCAAGGGCACCTTTAGTGAATTGCAGCTCCTTCCCCTCTCTCTCCCTCCGCCCATAATCGTCTGCGCCATCCACCTCAGCTTCAACCACCACCGGCAGCATAAAAAAAAGAAAGAGCAGTGAACGATCTGATGGACTTTTTGCGGCTGGGGAAGAAGGTGAGAGAGGAAGGGGGGGGGGGGCTGTTCTTGTCTTCGCTAGGAGGAGAAAGGGGAGCGGGGAAAGACAATGATAAGTGGCGGTAGCAGGTGGCGTGTGGAGGTGAGAAGGCGGGCATAGGTGTGTGTCTGTGTGATGTTCTAATGTCGTGCTTTGTTGTCTTCGCCTTCTGTTTTGGGAAGGAAGCGAGCTGTTGATGCACAACTCTCGTCACCTTGCGGTAGTTACGAGCGACACGGTGCCGCCGGTCAGCAGTCAGCTCTTTCATTATCCCTCTCCATCCACAAGCACACAAACATATGTGTATAAGAGGGTCCGATCCATCAACACGCATCCCAACCCGGTGCTTCCTGCGCACGAACAGAGCGAGAGGAGAAGCAAACACGGAGTCTCTCCCCTCGAGTGCACACCCACCCACCCACACAAATACACACATCAGAGCAAAAACAATAGTAATAGTCAGTATACGAGAGCCGTTGGTTTAACATGTTTCGCTCTCCCCTTGCCAGGGTACCGGAACTGGCGTGGGCGGCGGCGTCCACCACCGCTGCTGCTGCAGCTGCGCGCACCACCTGCTGTCGCTCCTACACCCATGTTACGCGGCCTGCGCTTCAGCCGCAATCACCACCGGAGCGTGGCTTGCCGACTCGCAGCCTCGGCGAGATGAACGAAGACCGCGTCGCCCGCTGGTGTCGCCGACTGTGGGACATCACCCGCAAGGCTGCCGACGCAGCCCCAGCCACCCATTTTATTCCGCGGCCCAACCCCATGCACGCCGCGCAGCTGCAGTCTATCGACCAAGCTGCTGCACAGAAAGCCAACTCCACAACCGCAACAACGACGGTGGAGACTGGTGGTGCCGGTGTTTGGGCAGCGGAGACGACATCTTCAGCTGCGAGCAACACCACAGAGGAGGAGCCGATGGACGTGGATGCGCTGCTGGTGCGTCTGCAGCACGCCATCCGCGGCGACGGCGGCCGCATTCCCGGTGCGATTGTAGAGGACGTGTGGGCGGTCTTCGACCTGCTCGTGCCACCGGTCGTGCAGGACAACGTCTCCCCAGCGAGCATCACACCCGCCGTGGAGAGGAAGTTCTTCGCCTTCGTCTCAACGCTGAACGAGCTGGACTTCGACTTGCAGGCGGTGGTTCAGGCCAGCTGCGAGCTCGACGAGAAGCTGGCCTCCTATCTCGCGCAGCTGCGGTTGCTGGAGAGCACCGAAAAGCAGCTGGCGGCCTCGCGGCATACAAAGAGTGCCACCGATCGCGCCAACGAGGCGGCGGAGTTTACGGAGCGACTGATGAAAGCGAAGAGTGAGGTGATGCGCTGCTGCTTCCAGGCCCGCAACGTCGGCGCACCGCTCTACTACACATGGCTGCATCACACCGCCTCGCTCTCCGATGGTCTGCGCCGCCTCATGCACTTCCGCAAGCTGGCGCAGTACTTTGAGAGCCTGTGCAAGAAGCGCATCAAGAGGTACGCGGCGGAGCTAAAAGCCGCCCCGCCAGGCACGTCCCCCGAAGCGAAGGATGACATGGTGCGGCAGCAGTTTAAGTGGCGTAGTCGGCAGATTGAAGTGGGACTCATCGACAGCGCGCTCTCATTGCTCTTCCACGACTTCTTTGCCAAGGAGTACCTTGTGATGGAGGAACTGACGTGGTTCTCCACGCCGCCGTCACTGCTGGACCAGATTATGCGCGCCGAAGGCGTTCATCCCTTTACAAACGGGCTCGACGACATGCGGTACCGTCTGCAGCCGACCCCCCACCGCCACCTCTTCGCCTTCCTACACCCGGCTGTCGTCGAGGAGCCGCTGATCGCCGTGCAGGTGGCCCTGACACACGGCATTGCCAGCTCAGTCGATCGCATACTGGGCCGTCCTTCTCCGCTGGACGATCCAGCAAATACCACGAAAGCCGCGCAGCTGTTTCGCCAGCTGGGTGCGGCAGAGTCGCTGTCGTCATCATCGTCAGCATCACCCGCGGCTGCAGTGGCGGATGGTGACGTGAACACGGCCATTTTCTACAGCATCAACTCCGCTCAGAGTGCGCTGCGTGGGATGGACATGGGCAACCGCCTCATCAAGCGTGTTGTGAAGGAGATCGAGGGCAACCTCAACGCGAGTCGGCAGGCACGCCACCTTACCCCCATCCACACCTTCAGCACCTTGTCGCCCATCCCACTGTACGTGAAGTGGCTGGCTGGTGAGGTGGCCGCAATGGCAGCTTCTGCGGCAAAGCCTTCGAGGGAGCTCACCACTGCCGCTGCTGCTGCTGCCCCTACCGGTCTCTTCGGCACGAAACTCACGGCAGAGAAGGAGGAGCAGATGTACCTGGCGCCACTTCGTGAGGCGGTCGCAGGGTACATTCTGCGTCACCCCACGGTGCTCCCTGCAGAGGCGCAGACCGTCGCATCAGCCAGCAGGAAAAGCACCACGACTGCGGCAGCCAATGCAGCGGTACTGCAGTTTCTCCTCCGTCTTTTCCAGACATCGCCGGCGGATGCCGCCGCTGCTGGGGCTGGGCGGTGGTGGGATGACCACATCTTCACTGCTGCATTAGAAAGACCGCTGCTGCGCTCCGTTGCGGTGTACCTCTGCACCGTCAAGCGCCACGACAGCCTGCGCATGCGCGACCCAGTTGGTAACTTTCACGTGTCGAATGGCGCGACGATCTACCGGCTGAATTTCCTGGGTAACACGACCGAGCAGGGCAGCCGCGAAAGCGCCTGTGTGATGGTGAACTACTGGTACGACCTCCCCACGGTGTCCGCAAACGTGACGGCGTATGAGGTGAACCAGCACGTTGCACTGGGGGAGCCGATGCAGGCACTGCTGGGGCCAGAAGAGCAGTAGTACGTGCGTGCCAGGGAGGGGGAGTGGCGGGCATCGTCGATGAGAACAACGTAGGCGCCCCACAACCCTACCCCCTCGAAAAAAAAAACCCCATTGCTTCAACACACACACACACACACACACACAGCCAGTAAATTCTCTGTTTTTCTTTTTCTTTGCTAGCGTTGCTTCTGCGTACGCTTTTCTCCATTGAAGCTCCCCACACCGCCGCTTTTTGTCTGCCTCCGCCATCTGTCTTTCCTTCTCCCCCACTTTTGGTGTGTGTGTGTGTGCGTGCGTGCGTGCGTGTGTGTTGCCTCGTCTTTTTTGACAGCACATGACAACAAAAAACAAAACAAAAAAAGAAAGGAAAGAAGTGAGAAAAGGGATGCAAAAAGTGACGGATGTGATGCGCAGCAGGAAGGCACAGCAGTGGATGGTAGGAGTGCTTTTCGCGGTGGTTCATCAATGAACCTCTGCTTCCGCGTAGCGTACGACCTCTGCAAGTGAGTACCAGGACGGTGCAAAAAGAATCACACACAGCAGTATAAACACAAAATACGAGACGCATACATGCCCACACAACGACTGAAAACGATTGCAAAAGATAATAAAGAGAAAAGACACAAAGAAGAGAGGCGTTGCAGCAACAGAAGCTCATCCTTTTTTTTTTCTCGCTTCTGTTTCTCGCAGCAGCATACGCGTACAGACGCTTCTACAACACTGTAATGTGACAGTCTCTGCAGTGTTCCGTGGTGTTCAAAAGAGGCGAAGGTAAAGGAGGGCCAGTGTCGGGCGAATAGCCCAATACAATTCCTGTTTCTCCCTTTCCCAATTGGAACAGTAGAAACGAAAAAAAAAGAAACACGATGACATCAACAAAACCGGTGATGCAGCGGAGTGGGACAGCACCACCCCTCTTATTCCATCCACGCTGCCCCTCTGCCGTCGACACTACCGCAGCGCTTACTGTTGCCACTGGAACACACACACGCTATCTGAACTCTTTACGTATTCTCTCTCACTCTCTTTCTTACCCTCCACACACACACACACACACACACACGTTTGCGTCTTTGTTCGCCAAAGCGATACTGCGTAGTGAGTGTGCGCTGGGGTGTTTTCATGGAGTGCGGCCCAGACAGGCACTTGCTGTTTTTTTTCTTACTCTTCTTCACGAGGCTTCGACACACAGTCCCCCGCACATCCCCTCCTTCTTTCCCTTCTCCTTCAACACCCACGCAACACGGTGAAGGAAATCTGTATTGCTCGCTGAAGCCACTGCCTTTTTTTTTTTGCGGAGCCCACCTCCCCTACCCCTTGTCTGCTTGCTTGCTTTTCTTTTCTCTTAATCCGTTGTGGTGATAGTTCCAGGCCTACCTCTTAGCAAAGACAGTCTTCGGCTCTTCCTTAGATGCTTCTGCTGCCTCTTGCTTTTTGCTTTTCGCCCGTCTCTCCCTTTTCTTTTGCCCGCCAGCTGCTTTGTTCATTATAGACAGTTTTATCATTCCTGACGGTGAGAACACTGTGTGGTGCGTGTTTTTTTTTTTGGGGTTGTCCTCGTTTCTCCTTCCCTATATCCTTCTTTCTGTATTAGAACGATACTTAGACACTCTCACCGCAGTTTTCTTCTCTGTCTCTTTCCCTGAGTGGCTACTTCTTTATATCTACACAAGTCACGTACGGACCCCCCCCCCCATTTCCCTCCCTCTCTCTCTCTCTTCTCAATAACGATAAACTCTGAGTGAGAAGGAGCTTCTGTTCTTCTACGAGTGTGTGTGTGTGTGTGTGTGTGGCACGCCTTTGTTTCTTTAACTGGAGCTGCTTGTCTTTTGTATTTGCTTTTCGTTTGTTTCGACAGTGAAGAAGACTGCCGTTTCGCCTTGACATCTTTTTTTTTTTCTCTCGTCGATGTAAAAAAAAAAAACACACACACACACACAAAGCCAAGAGAATCCTCTCTCTCTCGCTCTCACTTGCACACACCTCCCTCCCTCTCCTTCCCCCCCCACCACACACACAGACAGACACACAAGCACATACAGAAACACACACACACACACATTCGACCCGCGCACTCCGTCACGCCCGCCTCTTCTTTGCTCTAACTTCTATTACGGTTATTCTCGTTGTTAGTGGCTGCCCGCTACACCGAGTGTGTGTGTCTCCCTTTTTTTTTTGCTTTTCCTCTTCCTTTGGAAAAAAAAAGGTGTGTGTGTGTGTGTGCGTGCGAGGGTCGGTTTCGTTGCCTTCATATCCACGTGCACGTGCCGACGCCCCCCCCCCCCTCCCTTCTCTACTTCGCCTCTTGTTCGCACTCATGAGCGGGATGGAGGGTCAACAGCGGCTGTCGTCGAGCCACTCAGCCTTCCTTCACGAGGCCCCCTTCGCAGACGGCGCTGCCACAGGGCGTCGGGCCACCGCCCCTTCCACGCTGGGCGACATCTCGTACGCCAGACTCGCCTCTTTTCCTGTGAAGGATGAAGAGCCAGTGCCGTCTGCAGCCCCCACACCTGCCGCACCTTTTAAACTGCCGACGCTCATTCGAGAAAGCTGTGCGGAAGGTTGCACGTCTGCGCCGCGGCGCAACCTCGCGTCACCCACGCTGCTCAGCGATGTGCTCCGCCATCCTCTTTTGCAGCTGGTTCCTCCCACCTACCCAGCAACTACATCAGCAGCGGCAGCATCAAGGCAGGCGATCAACCGCAGGGAGTCGCACGTGGTGTCCTTTCTCTCCCCCTCAGGGCTATCCTCTGATCACGGTACGGACACGCCACCCTTCCTCTCTCAGACTGCAACAGGCTTGAGAAGGGAGCCGGAGGGGGCCTCGACGATGCCGATGGACCCGCCGGAGATCGCGCCAGTGCTGCCCAGCAGTCGAGTCCCG
This sequence comes from Crithidia bombi, assembly GCA_900240985.1. Classification (NCBI taxonomy): domain Eukaryota; phylum Euglenozoa; class Kinetoplastea; order Trypanosomatida; family Trypanosomatidae; genus Crithidia; species Crithidia bombi. The sequence continues at coordinate 371,658 of OESO01000082.1, forward strand.
CCGCCGTCCATGCTGCTCGTCGCGCTGGCTGATATGGACCTACTGCAGCAGTCCTTGTACACACACACCTGCCTGTGGCCGGCGAAGGAGCAGGTGAGCGAGTTTAAAAAGCACGTCGCCGCCTCGATGAAGGCGGAGCTCTCACATGAGGTGCCCACGGAGGAGAAAAGCTCAGCAAAGGACGCGCTGCACGACAGGTCGGCTGGGATGTCGAGGCCTTTCAGTGGGGCGGATACAGAGCATGAGAGTATGGAGGGCGAGTCGCGCACGGCGAGGGTGGCGGTCGGCGCTCTTCAGGCCCACGACGCCGCCGTGCGTGCGGCGCTGCATCGCGCACATGGTTTCCTGCACGGCGCTGAGGCGGTGCCAACGGGGGTGCCCAGCGTACATCTGCAGCGTGCACGCATGAGGTGGGTGCGGCAGTACCGCAGCGCGTACGTGCGGCCTTGGCTGGAGAATGCTCAGCGGTGCCTCTACGAGGTGTGGTGCCTGGAGCAGCAACAGCAGCAGTCGCAGCAGAGTTTCCCCGCGAACTGCAGCATCATTCGCAGCGGTGATGGGGCACCTCGCAGTAGCGTTTCTTGCGCTCAGCGTGGAGGGTCAGTTTTCTTCGCCCCTGCAGTGGCCCCGGCCACGACGTGCGCCGCGTTGAAGCCGCCGTACTGGCACACCGGGCCTGTGGAGGGGACAGCCCCCGATGCAGCTCAAGCGTCGTCTCCTGCAGCGAGGGCCGTGCGGAGTGGTGGGGGCGGTATGCTGCTCGACGCGGCGGGGCGTCGACAGGGTTTCCTGCGCGCGTCGACAGCACTGGCTGATGAAGCGGATGAGGTGACGATAGCGGCGATGGCGGCGTGGGAGATGGATCTCTTCGACGACCTCCAGCTCGTCGTCACGGCACAGCTGACCCGCGCGACAACCGATCAGGGCACCACGCGCAGCGCGGTCGAGGCAGCGCAGCTGCGCTGCCCACCGCAGAGCTCAGCAGCGACGATACTCCCTGTCGCAGCCCTGGCGAGCGATGCCGCCGTAGCAAATGTGCTGCAGAGACCGGCAGACCTCACTCAGATGCAGCTTCCTCTCCCCACCTTTGTCTACGTGATGAGCCGCTATCTCTTTCTCGCCCACTACGCCGCACACTTCCCGGCGGGCCTCTTCAGCAGCGCGCTGATCAACCCTTTTTACTTTCCCGAGGCAGCGCAGTGCACGGCGGCCTACGCGCTGCGTGCGGCGCCGGCTCTGCGGCGTGAGGCGGAGGCGGTGCGCGCGAGCTACGCGGCGCAGCTGGCAGACGCGCATCGCTGCTTCCCGGACCGTGTCCCGTACATGGAGGTCCCGCTGCCGCGGCACGATGCGATGCACCTGTACGAGCTGCTCTGTCCACCGCAGCGGCAGGATCGGGTGGGCCGCTGGCAGCCCGTACCGTGGGGCCACCTCCTGCCAGACGAGGAGGACACACTCCTGCAGGCCGAGTACGCCATCCACCGACCGGGAGGAAGTGGGGGGGCCGTTGCAGGACACGCAGCCGCTGACGTGGCGCCACCGCTGCTCAGCTTCGCTTACGCACGGGCGGCCCGCCGTGTTTACCGTGACCGCCTTCAGCGGCTCGCCCAGCACCCGTTGCTACTAGAAGAAGTAATTCGCCTCCTCTCCGTATGCGAGGAGGTGGCGATGCGCTTCTTCGCCGCTGTCGACACGGAGCAGCGCGGCTGTATCACATGGGAGGACTTCACCAATGCGCTGATCGAGGAGGCCGACGTGGAGGACCACCAGCTGAAGGTGCGCGAGCACGCCGCGCAGCTGACCCGCACCAGCGCGTCGGTGTTTGACCGGTACGTGGTTGAGCCGCTCACGCCAACGCTGACGCGGCTGGGCTACACCGGTGACGCTTTTGAAGTGCGTCACAGCACTTCGCTCGTGATGCTGGAAGGTCCCACCGACTACGCCGTGTGCGACGGCACGCAGCTCGGCAGCATTCATCAGCGCTTCCTCGTCCGACCGGTAGAGGTGGTGTTGAAGGAGTTGGAGGCGGTGCCACGTGATGCCTTCGGCCGGCCGCTGCGCTCTGCTGGCGTGTTCACCGACAGCGACGGCGGCGTCGACGAGGACGCGCGCGGCGGTGGGACTGTTGGTTACGACGCCGCGCTGCGGCTGCATCCCTGGCGGAACAACCAGCAGCCCGTCCGCATCTTCACCCGCTACGAGGATGGCAGACGCCTGCAGGAGTCGACGGCCCTTAGTGTGCTTCGACAGCTGTCTGGCAACGGCCCGTCAGACAACGCGGCTGGCGCTGGCGATAACGACGGCGACGACGCAGCGGCGGGTCACAGAGGGGTGTCGCGGGACGGTGGCGCAGCAACAACGCCAGCGCGCATGCATCAGCCGGCAAAGCCCGTTGCCCTGCAAGCCGTCATGGCGGTGGAGGGGGTGTCGCCGTACGTACCGTGGACGGTCTTTGTTGCGCTCAGCAACGACATGCTGCTTCGCTTCTATAGCAGCAACAGGGCCGTGCAGGCGCTGCCGGAGGCTGGGTTGCTGCGCTGCTCAGAAACTGTCACCTGCATGGAGTGGGCCGCCGGTGGCAGTCACGGACGTGCGAAGCCGTTGGTGAGAGACCCTCCCGCCGCCACAGTGACAGCGGAACGTCGACCGAGCAGTGCGCCGTCGAGCACCATGCCCTCGTCACGTTCCCTCTCCCGTCTCTCCATTCAAAGACAGGAGTACCTTCTCCTCGGCACACGAAGCGGGGTGGTGTGTCTCATCGACCTGTACGCCGTTCTGCACAAGGTGCCACGCCTCACGACGACACCCAGCACCACTGCTGCGGTGCCTCACGCAAGTGTGCAGGCGAAACACGGTCCCTCCAGCAGCGATGGCGGTCACGGCAACAACAACAATGTGCAGAACGAAGGAATGGCGACGTCCGGTGGTGGCGACGGTCGGACAGGCAAGTTCACCGCTGAGCGCATCGGCTCGTCCAACAACGCGTGGAGCGGCTATCGCGCGTTGGCGCAGCGCACCTACTACAACGACATCGTTCCTTTTGTGCTGCATCGACGGCAGGTACACGCCCCCGGCACACTCGTCTCCTCCGTGCTCGCGGCTGCGGCGGATGGGCTCTTCGTTTCGAGCGGGCTGGACGGCGACGTCTTCACGATGCGGCTGGGCTACCCAGCCGACGCATCGACTGCCACGCACGCCACTCACGCCGCCCGCGCTGGGGTGACGACCGTCCACTCCGACGGCACCACCACCTCCATTGCCGCACGGCCACTGCTGTGCATTGAGGTACTGCAGCGCCTGACGGTGAGCGATACAGGCGTGCGGCGTGCCCTGCCGATCCCGTCGCTGTCGCTGCTAGCGGTGCTGACAGTGTCTAACAAGGTGTTTCTCTATCACACGTCCGTGTTGCCGACGGCAACGCCGCTCACCGACGGTGGCTGGGCTGAAAGTGGCAAGGGTGCAACATCATCATTATCACCATCGTCATCATCAGCAGCTGCTGCAGGTGTTGCTAGCGTTGCCTCACGCCTGGAACTGTACGATGCTGCAGCACCGCACCTGGGGGCGGTGGTGGCCGTCGTCGCGGTGGAGGAGCTCGACCAGCTTCTGACGGTCGACAGCACGGGCTACGTGAAGGTGTGGAGTCTGCGCCAGTCACAGCTGCTGACGTCGTTTTACGCCGTGGCCCCCGTGCAGACGACGGGCATGTACGACACTCTTGCTGAGCAGGGCGGGCCTGGTGATGGTCGCATCGGCGGCACAGCAACGCGCAGAATGGCGTCGGCGTCTGGGCAACGATCCTCCTCGCACGGTGTCACCAACGACGGGGAGGGCAAGGGTCTTGTCTCTGCGCTGCTCCGCACCACAAAGCAGAGTATCGAGGCCGCCGTCGAGGCCGCGGAGAGTCGGCTGCAGCCGTGTCTCTCCGCTGCCTACAACTACGCCGGTCGGCAGCTCTACGTGATGGGCAGCAACAACGCCGCCCTCTGCTTCTTCATGAGCGGGCAGTCCAGCGCGCGGGCTCACACAAACGCACTGCGAGTGCTCCTCATCGACACGGCGTCGAAGAGCCGCGGGCAGCTGCACCGCCGTCTCATCACCCTCAGCAGTGCTGACTGTCGGACATGGTCGCTGCTAACAGGGGCGATGGAGTTGGGCATACGCGCCAGCAACTCCGAGTACCGCCAACTGTTTGACCACCGCCTCACTGGCCGGCCAGAGACTGCACTGCGACAGTCCAGCGCAGAGGCCAGCAGCAGCGGTGGTGATGGTGCTGGCCGTGGTGGCAGAGGAGGCGCAGCGCGTCTGCGCGGTGGCAGGGATACCCAGGACGCCTTGGCGGTGTCGGTCACCCTCACCACGGCTGCGTCGACGACGGGGAAGGCGTGCCCGCTGCTGCCGCCGTCCGTCGAGGACGTTATGCGGGCTGTTCTGGCGCGTCCGGGCAGCACGCGTGCCCGCTCGCGTGTGCTGCGTGCTCGTACGTTGGCGAGGGGGTTGCGCAAGCCCGTCTCACGGTCCGGTTCAGCTGGCGTGCCGACGAAGGCGAACCCGCAGGCGAAGCAGACTGTCTCCGCAGCGGGGACATCACGCGACATCCCCCTCGCCGCTACCTTTCCGAGTTCTGGCGCAGGTCTGCGTGCCAGCGAGGGCGACGACGCGAATCTGCTGCTGCCCGGTGCGCTGCGCGACCACAATGCCGTCACGAGCGACATTCGCTGTGCTTGTCTGGGACCGGAGGGGCAGTGGATCGGCTACGCCCTCCAGCACGGTGAGATTCGCCTGCACCGCAGCGATTCAGGGCGGTTGCTGCACACCTTCATCACGACCCCGCCGTCAATGGCGGAGCTGGTGCACGCGGCGCTGCACTACGAGCACCTCTTCATGCTGACGCCTGCCACCTCGACGCCCGCTGCGTCGGCCGCCCTGGCCGCGCCACCAACCACACGGGAGACGTCCCCACACGTGTCTGCGTCGCCGTCGGTGCCGACGCCGCAGAGCACGGTAATGCCGTCGTTTCCACGCAGTGGTGCAGCGACGGGCACCACGCCGTCCACTGCTGCTGCTGCTGCGACACCCAAAACACCACGTGCCCCTCCGCCGTCGAAGCTGACGCCTGTGGTGTACGCGCAGGCGGTGGCAGATGTCCTGCAGCGCCTTCTCACGCCCGTCAAGGCCGGACAGCGCTTCGCGTCCTTCTCGACCACCTCGCGCGGTGGTGCCCTTCTCTCCGCTTCTGGCGCTGTGAATGGCAGCAGCGGTGATGGGGCCGACGCCCTCGACAGTGGGGGCAGCCGCGACGTGCATTGCGAGCCGCTCAGTATGTTCTACGTAGAGGCCGCGCAGGAGCTGCTCGTGGTGTACGCCGACGGTCTTGTGCGCGCCTTCACGCTGCTCGGCCACCGCACCACCGCAACACGTGTGATTGTCTCGCGCACACTGGTGAACCGCGCGCTGGAGCAGGTCCGGCAGGTGCTGCGCCGACAGCTCTTTCCATCACCCCACCAGCATCAGCAGCTGCACTTATCCCTGAGCCAGACAACGACGCACACAGAGAATCGAGCGAGGGCGGAGGCTTCCGTGTCGCAGCTGCAGGTGAGCAGCGTCCTGACAAGCGCCTCCCTGCAGGACCTGATCACGAGCGGGGCGATCCCGTCCGTCGCGCTGACCGACGGCGACGGAAGTACATCGCAGCGGAGAGGGCGAGGTGACGCCGCCTTCCTCCCGCCACATCGGCGCCGGGCATCCAGCCTCCTCGCGGACGCGGTGAGTGTGTCCGAGGTGGTGCCCAATACCAGCGGGGCCCTCGTAGGCGCTCCCCTGACGACACCGCAACAGCTGGAGCCAGACGTGGTACTGCTCGCCACGGCGAGTCTACCGCTGGGGCTCATCTGCCTCGTCCACGCCAGCGGCCTTGTGACAGTGATGGACGTGCAAGCGCGAAGGGACAGCTCGGTGGGTGGCCTGGGCGGCCCTGCGGGGGATGAGAGAGACGGACTTGATGCGTCGTTTGTGGTAGGTGCGGCTACGGCTACGGCCACGGCCACGGCGGCAGCTAGTGGCACGGGCGGGGTAGGCGACTTCCATCGCAGTCAAGCGGGTGTGGTGGTACACAGCTTCGTGACAGCAGATGAGGTGACGGCGGCAACCTTCCTCGGCGCCTACCCCTGCCTCGTCCTCGCGGATCGCCAGCGGGTGCTTTCGTTTTACCTCGTGAAAGGTTCGAGCATGCTGGCAGTGCTGGGTGACTTCGCGAAGCGGCTGCAGAGGGACGCGGCGGAGCTCCTCGGCGGCGCTGCGGTGAAGCCGTGCGTCGGTGGAGCGTTAGGTAGTGTGAAGGCGTCCTCGTCGTCCACACTCGTGTGGACGACGTCGATCGACAGCACCTGCGCCTCCGTCCACGTGCTGGGCTCCGTCACAGTGCTCACCTTCGACCCTCTGTACGCCACCTTGTACGTTGGCACCTCGCAGGGGTACATTATGTCCTACCTGGTGCGCCGCCTGCTCCTCGCCTTTCAGCTGACACCGGTGCCTCTGCAAGGGGAGGACGGCGTCGCCATCACAACCTATGCAGCGGAGCTGCAGCGCAGTGTGTCTCGACGTCCACTGACGCCACGCGACGTGTCGCCTGACGCTGGTGACGCACGCGAAGAGAGTGCGACTTTTCACTACGTGCTGAACCTCCTCAAAGTGTTCTTCGCCATACCACCCTTGAAGGTGCGCGAGCAGCAGTTGGGGAGCCAGGTACCCGGGGGCGGCGTTGCGGCAGAAACGCCAGCACTCCCGTACGACCCCAACAGCAGTGCTCTTGTGCGCTTCTACGAGATGCACAAGGAACTGTTTCGCCCCACGCGTGAGCTCACGGCGGAGAGTGCGAGTCCTGCGGGTGCACTGCTCACTGCCCTGCAGCGGTCCCCCGCGCGGTTCTTCACCGCCGCGGCCGTCCTGCACGACGCCGTGACACGCATGAGCATCACCGCCACGGTGCGGGGCGAAGGCGGAGGCGACCCTTGCAGCCACAGCCACAGCAACAATGCCAATTCGAACACAGCGAGGCCGGTTAACAGCAGCAACAACAAAAGGAACAGCAGCAGCAGCCCTTCACCGAAAGGGCGTGGGGTTCGGCCGTGGTGGGACGGTGCAGTCGGTGGAACGCTGGTAAAGGAATACGTTGTGCGTCAGTGCGGCTCCGTGGGCGATGGGCCAGTCCTCACCGCTGCCGAGGACGCCGGCACCGCGGCCACCGCGCTGGCGTCCACGGAGCTCGACCTGGACCAGCGAGGAGTAGAGCTGTTGCGGGAGTGGGTCTGTGCAGCTCTGACAGCCGAGGCCGACACCGACGGTTCATTGCTCCCAGGCGACCGCTTTCCTGCTGGAGCTGCGGCACCGCTGCAGGGGCGCCGCGGCAGCCTCGATGACCGCAACGCCAGCGCCACCCTGCCGCCACCCTCGCAGTCTTCGTCCCCCACACGGCATCCTGGGACAGCAACGCTGACCACCACCCCCACAGCTGCGTGTATGCGGCCGCGTTCGCCGATGACTTGCCCAGCGAGGGAGCGGGTGGAGGCACCCCCCTCGCCTTCGTCCATTTCGCCGCGGACCCTGGCTGACACGCTGGTGCAAGAGGTAGAGGAGGAGCTCCTCTTTGGGGACACCGCAACTGCTTTTCACGAGAAGCAGCTGCACCCCGCGTCGATGTGTGCCGGGGATGCCACACTGCAGGGGGGTGGCCGCGCAGGTTATGTGGGGCACGCCGCCGTGATGGCTGCGTGGGTGGAGCCGCTCTTCACGCGACACGCCGTTGCGATGGCCAGCCGCTCCCCACTTTGCCTTCTCACCCCACCAGCGATGTTGGAGCGTTCGCGGCGGGAGCGGCTGGACCGGCAGGCACGGCGCGGCACCACGACGACCACCACCGCCACCGCAGCGAGCTCGCCCGTGGAGTGGGACCACTACGTGGAAGGGGCTCCGCCGGACTACTTGGCAGACATGCTGAGTCGCCCAGGGCAGGTGCTGCCGGAGGCGGAGCGGCAGGCACTGCGGCAGCGCGCCATCACAGCTTTGCAGTGCCGGCGCAACGGCTACCTCTGCGTGGGCCACGCCGATGGTGGGGTGACGCTGTGGACGCCGTACGCGTGCGGCCGCCTTGCAAGCCTGTGCCCCACCACCTCGCTCCCCACCTCGCTGGAGCGGCTGTCGCAGTCGGTGCTGGCGCAGTTTCAGTACGCGCACGAGCGCGTTGTGCTGGAGCGGCAGCGCCTCGCCTTTGAAGGGGCCGCACGCAACGTGAACCGAAGTGAGGAGGAGGAGAAGGCACACATGAAACATCGGATTCGCAAGTTGCTGCTGGACCATCACTTGTCGCAGCTGCACAGCGACGACAGCGCCGGCGCGGGCGGCGACGCCGACCCACGCAGCAGCAGAGATCTGGGTGAGATCAAGAAGATGTCGCTGGTCACCGCCCAACCACTCGCTGGGGTGTGGGAGGGAGAGCTGATGAGGATGCTGCCGCTGCTGTGCCTGCTGCTCGGGATCGCCTCGTCGACGGAGCTGCAAGCGCGTCAGCTGGCACTCGAGGACATGTGTTTTCTGCCGCTGCGCATGGATAGCATCGCCTCACTCGAAGAGTTCCGGGTAGAGTGCTACGCAGCTGCGGTGGCGGTGGCGGTGCAGCGCCTGCGGCGGGAGTTGGTGGAGGCGGACGACGCGAGCGCGCAAGGCGTTGCGACCACAACAGGAGTGGGCTGTGGGGAGACGGAGCGGGCTGCACCGCGGCTACTCCCGACCGACTCGCCACAGCTGTCGCGGCCCGCGCCGTTGTCGCTCGAACGCACGCAGCATGTTTCGCTAGACTGCGGTGTTCGCTGTGTGTACGACTACCCCATTTCTTTCTTGACGAGGGTGCTGCAAGAACCCTTTGATCCACATTCGTCACCCGGGCTGATGGCCTTCCCGGGAGCGGTGCGGTTGCTGCTGCATCGCGCGATGGAAGGGGCACCGCTCGGGTCTGGCAGTGGGCAGGTCGGCCGCGTCTCGCTGAGACACGTCCCTACCACTGCGGCATCGACGGCGCTGCCATCAGCCTGCTGCGCAACCGAGGTGAACGTCGGCGCGGCCGCAGAGGCCACCGCGTCTGCCGAGGGAGAATACTATGAGGTATGCCACGCCCTTCAGTTGGCAGAGACGCACGCAGAGACGCAGTGGGAGACGGCAGAGCTGCACGGCCTGTGGACTCGTCGTCAGAGCGTCGAGGTCCCGCTGCCTGGACGTCGAAGTCCGGGTGACGGCGTGGCACACCGGCGAGGGCACGGGCGGCCCTTTCCAGATGGCGACGACAGCGTAGAGGATTCTGTCGCAGCGCTCCCGCCAAGCAGCGCCGCTGCCGTCTTAGAGGCAGTGCGTCGACAGCTCCTGCGGGAACTGGAGGGGCGACTCGCCGCCTTGTCGCAGCGTGCTGCTGCAGGGGTTGCACTCCTGCACGTGCGTCTGCAGCAACGCCTGACGGAAGGGGGGGCTTCGCCGACGCCGCAGCGACCCGGCACGCACGACGACACCGAATCCTTCAGGAGCACGAGCAGCGGCGGGCACTGGTACGCCGCCCTTACACGTGGGAGTGGGTTGGCCTGGGTGCAGGCAACGCTGCGGCAGCAGTCGCGTTTCACGTTTACGGAGCCGCAACTGATACTCCCGACCATAGTGGCCACTCGTCCGCCGAGTGCCTTTATGAACACGTCATCAAAAGTGCGAGTGTCAGCGGAGGTGCGGGAGGCGCGTCTGCGGCCGCCGTCATCCCCCACAGTGCGTGGCACCACCACCACCCCGTCCTCGTTGTCATCATCCCTCCACGCAGAGGCACTGGCATTGATTTCGCCGGCTCCGCTGGTCACCCTCACCCCCCTTGCTTCCACTGCCGCATCGCTGCCACCCGTTGCCCAGCCCGGCGTCCCCGTGATGCAGGTGTGCTCCACCCGCACCGCAGACGAGGCGGCGGGCACACGGGCAGGACGAGGTGGGGGACGCAACCACCACAGCGGCGCTGCCGCAGTCACGCCACTGCACATGAGCTCGGAGGCCTCGCTGCTTGACAAGTCGGCCACTGTCCCCGCCGTCTTTCTGACCGAGATGAGCACCGGGCTGCTGTCAGACGACCTGGCATCTATGCAGGAGGACGGCGTCGTCGTCAGCACCGTGGGTCTACAGGCCGGAGAGCAGGGCAGGGAGAGGCGTGCCGGGTGCTGGACTCCGCCCCTCGGCACCCCCACCGTCGCCACCACGTTGTTTTCACAGGCGCGGCTGCCCCCACATCACTCGCTGAGTTCGGCACCGTCGCCGCGCGTGATTCGTGGGCTGCCGCTTGTCCCGCTTCACCGCACAAAGCTAGCCCGCACGGGCAGCAGCCAACCGTCGCGGCGACGTCCAGCTGGGGCTGTGGGTGCAGCAGGTTCGTGTGCGACGTGGTTGCCCTCGTCGCCGGGTTACGCTGCGGACGGGCACGGCGGCCTGGCGGTGGGCGGTGATCGTGATGTGCAGCCGCCGCGACTGAAGATGTCGGCGTCTCACGCGAAGGCGGTGAAGCGCAAGCCGTCGCCGACTCCCTCGTACACATGCTACTCCCTGCTGGAACGATTTGGCACAACGAAGTGACGGGCGGCAGGCGTGTAGGCGGGGAAGGGAGGAATCATTTGCTGATGTTGCCGCCATTCTTCCACGTGCGTGCAGTGTAGACCCGCCGGTCAGGTGAGCCACCCCTCCCCCTTTCTCTTTCTCCTTTTGCGCTTTTTTTCCCAGTGTTTATCGACGTATTGAGGAGAAAAAAGAGTGTGATATGGTGGTAGTGGAGCTCTCCTCGCTACGGCACAGTATCCAGCGAAGAAACAAAGAAACAAACAAACAAAAAAACACAGCGTTGCTACCGCGTGCGCTCCTTGTGGACGCGTACTATTTTTTTTTTGTCTGTGTGTGCGTGTGTGCGTGTGCATGTATGTGCTGCTTCCAAGCGGAATGATGCTGATGAACGTTACTAGAAAAAGAAAACAAGGCAGCAGAAAAAAAAGAAATGCGAAGAGAAACAGCAATGCTATAAAAGTAAAAAAAAAAAACCTGCTGTGCGGTGTCTCTGTGCCTGTGACGCCCTCCTTGTCTACTGACGCTCCATCTTCTCCTCCTTGCACCTATCCGCTAACGAGTGGAGCGTCCACGTTGTTGTGCAGTTTGTGTGCGTGTGCGTTGGCATGTTGCCCCTTGAGAACAACGACAGAATAGTTGGCATATGTGTGGTGTGTGTGTGTGTGTGCATGTACGAAGGCTGAGTGCGAGTGACACATGCATTTAACTGTCTGTCTTTTTTTTTTTTACATTCTCCGCTTTCTCTCTCTCGCTTCTCCTGGCCAACTCGGCCTCCGCCGAGGCCGTGTCTTTTGCGTACGTCATTGACCAACCTTGCGGAACACTACAGAATAAAACCACCGCGTTTCACGTTTCAAAGCTTAGAGAAACTCTATTGTGTTCTCCTCCCCACAGATATATATATACATAGATTGTATAACGTACGATGGCAGTCACGAAGCTGATCGCATAATATACTGCTAATACTCCATCACGCAAATAAAAGAGCGGTGCATAGTCTATACCTCCTCAATACTTCACTTCATCTTTCTACAAATACAATAAGAAAGGCGGAAGAAAATGGACGGCGACTTGCGGTGCGTCGGCAAAACACGACACACACACTTAATGACGAGGTTGGTGCCCACGCGTACATGCGTCCTGCATCTGCGCGTCCCGCACCACTGCCCGCGGAGGTGGAGCAGGCAGAGCGTCAACGCGCCATGCGTGTGACATGGGACCCGCAGGTGCGAGAGCCGAGAACCAGCAAGTGAGCAAGTGTGTGCTGTGTCTTTCACAAAAAGAAAGCTGTTTTGGTGAGAGCAGCAGTGTGACAGCTTCCAGCAGCAGCAGCAGCGACAGTGACAACGAAGGCGGCGGACGGTCATCCCGGGCGGGCTCGATTCCAGGCGCACGCCGCTGAGGCCGCACACGCACGACGGCTGCGAGCCACAATCCGCACTGCGCATAGACGCCGCGCCCCAAAGTGCACGAAAGATCCACGCCTACTGTGGCACTACCTTCAACTAAGGCCGCCAGCGCATCATAACAACGGGAGAGCGGAGGAAGCTGATAGAGTGTGGCCGCGCGCGCTGTTGGAGAAGGAGCCTCCCTCTATTCAAACTCTCCGTTCGGTGGCAAACAGAGCAGTGAACGCTCGCTCAGGCTGTGGGTGTGCTCTTTGCCTTTTGTTTCTCCGCGATCCGAGCTTCGCTATCGCCCTCCCCCCTCTCCCACTCAAACGAGAACCTTTTCGCTTTCTTTTTCTTTCTGTGGTACGTCTCTACATGTGGTTCCTGATATTTACTTGGTCTGCTAGCTCATCGCGTTATGTGTTTTTATTTATTGGTGTTGGTCGTGCGTTTTATCTTATATACTGCCGTATGTGTGGTCGTTTCTATGACGCTGGCCTACTAACTTCCATATGTCCGTGGTTGCTGCTCTGTCGCCTCCTTGCCCACTCCTGCTCTTCATGCCGTCAACGCGGTTTCTTATAACGGTTTCTTCCTTTTTTTTTTTTATTGGGTGCTTTGTCCTCCGTGCGGTTTTTTTCTTTCTTTTGCTGTGCTATTGCTGTTCGTTCTTATTTTCACGAAGATGGGGCGAAGGAGGGCGCCCTCACACACTCTGCATATTTAGATGTATACGCGTTATGTGCGCACCAATCGTGTGTGTCTGTGTGTCCTCTCATGAATGGACTGCGGCAGAGGAAAGCTGCAAACGTGAAACCGCACACCCGGAGCGGAGATGCCAGACTCGTGAACACCAACTGCACTCCGCGTCGCAGATGAGCTACTCAGCGCGATGCACAAATGCAAGCATACCCCGTTCATACCAACGTGCATACCGCAAGTGTGTGTGTACGTGGCTCTCTGTGAGCAAAAACGGGTCGTTTCTGCTGCTGCTCTTAGCTCGTCAATTACGCTGCTCTCGTCCTCTTTTCTCTCCCCACCTTTCGCCACTACCACCCCCCCCAATTCGCGAGGGTGATTCGGTTTGGAGTGACCGACCCGCGCGTCCACCATTCTCAAGGTCATTTAGCAGCTACAGATGCAATCGCGTTTTCTGCCCTTGTGTTTTCCTCACTTCTCGCTTCCCTCTCTGTCTATCCTTTCCTTTTGGCTCCTCCCTTTTTCTTTTTTTGTGGGGTTTTCCCTCACTCTTTTTTTGTCTGCTCGCCTTTTTTTTTTGCAGCACAGAGTTTCGCCTTCACAAGTCGCGGTGTTGCCGACGTTGCCAGCTGAGGGGAGGTTTATTATTATTGTTATATATTGTGTGTGTGTGTGTGTGTGTGCGTGTCGCGTGGCCAATAACCTGGTTGTGTGGCGTCTTCTCACGTTTTCTACACCTACCAGCCCAGCCTTTTGTATTTTCCTTTTGGTTATGTCCGTTCCAAGCATTGCCAATACTATAAGTATAATATATATATATATAATTAGGTCTCTTTCGCCATAGGCGAGAAAGGACGCAGATGCCCCGACATAGCGCCAAGAAGATTGGTCGGTTCATGCTGACGGAGGTGAAGAAGGAGGAGGACTACACTGTGTACGAAGGTTACGAGGAGTCGCGGCCGGAAAGATCGGTGCGCGTGAAGGGCTACCTGCGCGACCGCGTCTCGCTTGAGAACATTAGTGTTCGCATTGGCATTGAGGAAAATGTACTAGGCCGCAGCGTAGCGTACTACGGACACGATACCGCGAGCTACGCAAGGCAGAGACGGGGAGTGCCGACCCGGAGCTGGAAAGCTCCATGGAGGGCGGCGGCGCCATCTCGCAAACTGCCACCTCATCCACTGTACCCATTAGCGATGCAGATGTGCCGTTCGAATACCACTGTTCTCGTCACGTGCTTCTCATCCACGATAAGATGCAAAGCCCCTCCAAGGTATTTCTTATCCGCGATTTGATGGCGGGTAGCGTGCACAGCGTCATCGCCCACGGCCGCCTTCTAGAGGAGGGGGCGCTGTTTTACTTTTATCAGCTACTCATGGCGGTGCACTTTCTGCACCTGCACCACGTCGTGCACCGCAATATCAGCACCGATCACATGTATCTCGCACGAGCCAGTACACAGGTGCGACTAGGTGGCATGAGCAGCTGTGTGCTGGAAAGTCGACCAAGCGATGGAGAGACGGCACAGCTGTCCCGCAGCAGCACCCCGCAGCCCGGGTCGTACGGGATCTGCAGCAACTGCCACAAGGACGTCCCCATCGTCGCCTCAGCGGCGGATGCGCTGGATGGGAGCGCAGCCGCGGCAGCAGCAGCAGCGGCCTCAGTGTCAGGGCAGGAGCGCAACGGCTCTGCGGAGAGCAGCAACGCACCACCGATTAACATGCTGTTCACGGTGTGCCGCCACTGTGGCGTGTATCAGAGTCGGCTGAAGGTGCTGCAGACGGCTGTTGGTACGCCAGGGTACTTGGCACCAGAGACGCTGGCCTACCAGCCCCCTAGCTCGCTCATGAGCACTAGCACGCAGTCCCCCAACTCGCAGGCGGTGGACGCAAAACACATCACGGACGGGCAGGCGCGAGATATCTGGGCCTGCGGCGTTGTTCTATACCATATGCTAACGGCGTCGCTGCCCTTCGACCCGCTCGCACAGGGTGGCACGGTGCAGCCGCCCAGCTCCACCCGCACCCCTGAGCAGGTGTACGACATGGTGTGCCGGATCGTAGCGATGGACTACCAAATACCCACCTACATCTCCGACACGTCGCGGCAGCTACTGCAGTGGATACTGCAACGAGACCCGAAGCAGCGACCGACGGCGCTGGACATCATGCGCCACCCTGCTTTTGCCACGGTGCGGGACTCGGTTGTGAGGTTCACGTAGGAACGTCTTCTTCGTCTCCTTTCGCCTCATCTTCTTTCTTTCCCATTTCTTTCTCCCTCACTATATATAAATGCGTGTGCGCTGTTATGTGCTGGTGTGGCGTTGCCGTGCAGTGGGGTAGCTGACTCCCATTTTTCGTTTGTCTTTCTTTTTCTGTTTGTGGGTTTTGTTTGTGTCTGTGAGTGTCCCAGGCGACGTGTGTGTGTGTGCGTGCGTGTGTGTGCGACCTCTCATAGAAGCGTATATAATGTCCATGTGTGTCGTCCTTCACGGTGGCTGGTGCTTTTGCGCGCGTGTGTGTGCCTGTTGCGTGTTGTGTCGACATTTTTTCCCCTTTTGTGTGTATCATTCGTGGAGTCTGTATGGTGGCTTTGTTGTTTTTACTGCACATCCACCTCTCTTTGTGTGTTTGTGTGTGTGTGTTTCTGAATAAAGATGTAGAGAAGAGACAGCTATTCGCTCGCAATGGGGACGCCTCATTGTTCACTTCTTCCTTCTCCCTCTCTTCTCTCTCTCGTTACCTCAGATGTTCATTTGTTCCGCATGACTGTGGCGAGGGACGTTTCACGTGATGTAGGTCCTCTTTCTCTCTGCCATCCCATCCCTCCTGTCTTACTCGCTCAACAAGAACAAGAATAAAAAGCGGAGTGTGTGTGTGTGCTTCTGGAGGGGGAGGAGAGAGAGGTGCTTTCTTCCCGGCACGCCTGCGAGTTTTCACCGCCGAGATGTGAAGGAGAGGAATGGGAAGCCCTTTTTTTTCTCTTTCGTCTGTATTATACCTGAAGGTGTCCTCTCCGCTTTTGCACACACATAAATACAGTTTTGGGATGGTGAGAACGAGAGAGGCGTTGACTTGGCATCGCAGATGCGTGCACGCACGTGCACGAAACGGATGTGAGCTTAAGACGGCGTTTTTTTTATTTTTTTGTCACTTCCACTGAGCTGCTGTAACGCTGGTTTCGGGTGCTTGGGGTGTGCCGGACGCTCATCACCAGGAACCTGCCCACTCACAAGTATACGCAGCCCGCACGCGCACACACGCACACACTCACTTTCTCTTTTCCTTGCTACTGACTTGGTGTTAGCTACACGTTTTTGTTGGTTTGTTTGTGTGTGGATATGCTGTCAACTGTTTTTTATTCATGCGTACCTTTTTCACGCATACCTGCTCACTTGCTCACCCATTCCCACGCACGAAGAATCCCTAACAACAAGCAAAGTCCGACACTCAGACAAACACACGCACACACACAAAAGCGAAAAGAACTCTTATTCTTCTCTTAATCGTCCTCTTTTCTTCTTTTTTTTTCTCTTTTCTCTCGTGGCGTTTTATTACCATTATTTGTACTCTGTCAGTAGTATATATACATATAAGAAGAAGAGCGAAGAAACAACAACAACAAAAAGGGGTTTGGTCTTGTTTTGTTGGTGTGTTATGTCTGTGTATGTGTCTTTGTGTTTCTGTACGTAAGGGCAAAAGAAAATATCTCATTTTCAACAGGCGAGACCTCCCTTACGGTTCTGTTTTTTTTCCCCTCTTCTTGTTTTCCTCGTTTTCCATCTGGTGACATTTCGCTTTCTTTTTTTGTTGTTGTTGTTGTCGTTGTTTGTTTGTTTGCTACCGCTATTTCATGTCACACGTAACGCTGGACACCGCCCTTTCTTTCTTTTTTTTACCCCCTCTCTAACTATTGCTATTTCCACTATTGCGCTTTTCTTTTTTTAGTTTCAAACTGTTGTGTACACTCCTTGAACTTTATGCGTGTGCGTGTGTGTGTGTGTGTGTGTGTGTGTGTGCCTCTTCCTCCGTCTTGAAAAAAAAAAAAACTTGCTCTCTCCCATTGTCGCAGACTACATCCTCTCCCTACATAGACCTCTTTGCATCTTTTTTCGGTTTTTTTTTCTGTGCGTGTGTTGCTTCTGAGTGCCTCGCCCTGACCCACCCAAAGCGTGTACGCGGTATGGCAACCCTCG
Organism: Crithidia bombi; assembly: GCA_900240985.1. Lineage (NCBI taxonomy): Eukaryota > Euglenozoa > Kinetoplastea > Trypanosomatida > Trypanosomatidae > Crithidia > Crithidia bombi. Next base: position 388,569 of record OESO01000082.1, read on the forward strand.
TGAAGCGTTGAAAAGGGGGAGAAAGAGGAGGGGAAGGAAGGGGGGCGGGGCTGTTTCCGCTGCATGTATGAAAACGTATCGTAGTGGTGCTTCTCTGTTCCTGGGAGAGCACAGCACGCGCATCCCCCCTTCTCCCCCCAAACACATACATACGCACATTTGTGTTTCTCATGCGCACCCATGCCAGCATTTTTTTTTTTTTCGTTATCCGTGACGCAGTGGTTCTTCTCTGATAGTGTCAAAAGGGCCAGGGGAAAGGAGCGGATGAATGACGCGAAGGGGAGGAAGGAGGAGTATGGGAGCCGGTAGCAGCTCGGCGGGAGGGGAGAGAGGGGGAGAGAAAATGACTGAAGGAACAAAAGGAAAACAAGTATTAATAGCAAAAAAAAAAGCACAGTTGAGGAGACGCAAAAAGAAGGCGCAGTAGAGAGAACAGGCAGACGCCAGCGAGGCGGAGTTTTCTTCTTTTGTTTGTTTGCTTCTTTGGTCTGGCGGTGTCCACCATGACGCATAATGACGAGAGGGATTTCTGTGAAACGCAGAAATGGGCGCGAAGGGAAAGGACGGAAGCTATTTGTCTTTGTGGAGTCCAACGTGTGTGATAAGCTGGGCAGTGTACATTATCGACGAGAGCGAGAGAAAGCAAATAAAGGACGGCAAGAATGTACACACACACACACACACACACACACACACACACACAACACACACACAACACACACACACACAACAACACACACCTTACGGTACACAAACGGGTGGAGCCAGCAGCAGCTATCAACGAAAGGAAGGGCCAGTGAGATGAGGCAGCGCGGAAAACCGGACATAAAAAATGTTGCGAGTCTACCGGCTTCGTTTTTTCCTGTCCTTTGCGGTCTTCGCCTCCCACCACTTCTTTTCGAACCTCCCGGGCCACCTACTTTCTCGGTGTTTTGAACCCTTCAGCCGCGTCGCCTGGGGAGGAAGGGGGGAGTAAGAGTAGCTTTTCTTACAGCTGCCTTCTTTTTTCTGTTTTGCTATTGTGGAGGGCGGTTTTTCATGATCTCCTCTTGTGTGTGCATCTGCCTGTTTGGTCCACGTTGCCGTAGACGCTGAGAAGAGAAAGATTATGAGAGCGAGGGCTTTTTATTTCATCTCATTTTTATACTTCTGGTGTTGCTGTTTCCTGCTGCTCCCCTGTTGTCCATCGTGCACCGGCTCTAGTTTCTCTACACACAAACACACACCACACACGTATATATAATCAATATATATAGTGTCTTAATGTTATTGTTGCTTGTTTGTTTGCCGCGTGTGTCTTTTTGTGGTTTGTTACTGTTCCCCTCATCGTTAGGCGTGCATGGGTTCATCTACTTTTTTCATGCTTCTTCTTCTCTGTTTTTTTTCTTGTGGTGGCGCTGCCCTCCTCCTTCCTCCTCCCTCTCCAACCACCCCCTTTTTTTCTTCTATGCTCTTTCCTTCTTTTAATTCTCTATTAAATTATTTTTTATTTTCTTTCTTGTGTGTATTCTCACTTTTTTTTTCGTGTGTGCTTTCTACGTTTCTTCTCTCCTCTGGATGTTTGCCACGTCGTGTATTTTTTTTTTTCTGGTGCTGTGGGGTTATTTTCTTTTGATGATGATGATGGTGGGGGTGGATGACTGATGTTTCCTTACTTTCCGGCTGATCTGGATGGCAGCAAAGAAGAACATGGGAAAGCGCACAAGCAAGTACTCATAAAAAAAAAAAAACGAGAGAGAGAGACAAACTCAAGGAGTAACGAACGGTGGATTTGATTTTGTGCACCCGACAATCGACCACCAAATTGGAGTTGTTGAACACGCACACACGTCTGTGTGTAAAGACGCACGATGAATGAAGAAGAATGCAGAAAAAACGGAAAAACGTGCTCTAAACGCTTGCCCAGAAGGAGGGAAAGAGCACATCCCTTGAGGGATGGTCTACTGCGAGCGCATTGGGAGAAAGACGATGGGAGAAGCAGGAGGCGAAGGCGCCATGCAAGCACCACAGGCGCGCAGTCCATGCCAGCACTCTTTGGGGAAAAAAAACACACACACACATCGGCAGCGGCCCCCCCCGTTCCCTTTTTTGCTGCCGGTGTCGTTGTGGTTTCTGGCTCTGTGCGTTCCGCATCTCGGTTTCCGACAACTCCGCTGCGCTTCAAGTGTGTGTGTGTGTGTGTGTGTGTGTGTGTGTGTGTGCGTGTGCGTCTCGGTTCCCTGTGAGTGCTTCCTCCGGTCTTGCGTGGAAAAAGGCCCCTTCAGTTTTGTCCTTTTCCTACTTCCTCTTACCTTCCCCTAAATACTACTACTAATAAGAAGAATAAAATCCCTCTTCTTATTTTTGAGGTCTCTCGCTTTCTCTCTTTGTTTTTCTCTCTGTGGCAACGCCCACGCACCACCACTGTAGCAAGACACAACACGCCCCCTTTCCCATCTTCCCTCCGCAACCGAAGGAACGTGGGAAACGAAGAGGGGGAAGGAAATTTGAATTATATGAAAAAAAAAAAGCACATCAACAACAACAAAAAAGCACTGTGGTGATCATGATTAGACGTAGCGTAGCCAGACTCCACTGCCTGCGCTGCCGTGTGCGGTGGAGTCAGCGTGTCGGCCTCTCGAATGCCCCGACAACGGCTGCTTCTTTGCTGCCTCCCTCAACGACAGCCGCCCCCACTCCTGCTGCGGGTGCGACTGTGGCCTTGTGCTGGGCACGTCGTGACTTCACCAGTGATGGTGCAGCACCGCGGCAGGGGCACACTGTCACCGCTGCAGACCTGCGCACCGCCCTGCACACCCTTGACTTACACGATGACTGCACCGACGCAGATGTAAAGCGGGCATTTCGTGCCTTTGCCATGCTGCACCACCCCGACATGAACGCAGCGGTCTTCTCGTCGAGCGGCAGCGGGGACTCAGAGTCACACAGCACAGGATCCTCCACAGCCTCCGCAGCGGGTGATGTTATGCGTCGCGGGACAGAAGCCTACCATCTTCTTCGGCAAACCACGTACGCCGTGCGACAGAGCATTCTCAAGGAGGCTGTGCAGCGTGGTGGCGGGGCCGGGGCGGGACGCTTTCAAGGGCCGGGTAGTAATTTTCACTTCACGGAGGCCGAGTACGCCAAGGCTCAGCGCACTTATGAGGGTGACCGCCGTCGACGACGACAGCGACGGCAACGCCGTGGCGAAGGGGGTAGGGGTGACGACAGCGACGCGGATTTGTTTGACCTGAACACGCCGGAGGGTCGGCGCCGCGCGGCCCGCTTTGATGAGCTGAAATCGCGCATCGTAGAGATGCGCCGACGGGGCCGGCGGGATGACCTTCCGCCGTGGCGTGCCGACGAGGACGCGAGCACGAAGACGTCGACGGCCGCCTTCAACGCTGGGGCGTTTGGTGAAGGGCCGTCGGAGTCGCAGAGGCCGCCTGGCGGGGGTGAGCCGCGGAACCCAAATCGTCTCGGTCTCCACTTCTTTCATGCAACGGTGTCGAACCTCACGCGTGTCCACGACCTTCACCGGCGTCACCCGAGCTTCGCCGGTATGGATGGCAGCTCATACGACAACCCACGTAGTGCAGCACAGGTGGCGCCGGAGCTCTCGGTCAACCCAAAGCTGCGGCAGTATATCTTGATGAGGCAGCGTGCACAAGAGAAGGCCATTGTTGACCGCGCCGTCAAGCAGCCGCTGCTACTATTTCTCCTTCTCGTGTGTGGTGGTGTGGTGGTCCTCGTGGCGGTAAGGGTGGCGCGGTCGCATGACGCACGCGTACACCACGACGAAGCGCTTCGCAGGCGCGACGAGGAGCGCGGAGGTGCGTGACCACCGCAAGCCCGCCACCATCCAAGACTGGTGATGGCGCCCCCACGACTCTGTGCCGTGTGTGTGTGTATGGTGGAGGGATTCCCAAGAGACTTTTACTGCTGCTGCTTCTTGTCGTTTCTGCCCTCTCTTTTACCTTTTAAATCCCTGTGTCCGCACAGTGAGCTGCTTTCGTTGTTGTCGCCATGATTGTTGACCTCCTTTTCGGAGTGAGAAGGGAAGGAGACGAGGAAGGCACCGCGTAGGGTGTGGATACAAACGTCATCGGCGAAGCAGAAGAAAGAAGACCGATAAAGCACAATTCAGCAAAAAAAGAGGAAAAACAGAATAGAAAAGGAAGACAATGCAAAGAGGCTCTGCGTGGTCTGCTTGTACTGCCGCTTCTTGTGTGTGCGTGTCTGTGTGTGAGGATGTGTGGGTGAGTGTCGGACACCTCTTACGCGTCCACCTCCTCTCACAACACGTTGTAAGCACGTGAAGAGAAGTCAAAGGAAACGGAAAAGGGGAGGAGAAAGCCAAGTGCCTCTGTGCCCGCTACCTCTTCGACGGCAGTCTCCGCCCTCATCGCTGCCCTCCCTCTGCTCATCATCAAGGGCATCATCTCTCGCCGGCCTCCCCCTTCTCCTCTTCCCTTTCCCGCCTCTGTTGCGGGATAGGGGAGGAGGGGACCTCCACATTTTCTGCGATGTTCTTTTTGTTTGTTTTCCTTCACATCGCCACCCAATCTTTCAAAATGGCAGTTGTGCTCCTCGGTGCTCTCTCCCTACCTTTTCTTTTTTGTTGTTGTTGTTGTTCCCCCTTTTAGTGTGTAGGTGTGTTGCCCCCTCCGTCCATTCCACTTCATCCTTGCTGTTACGTACACGTCCCCTCCCCCCCACTCACCTACTCACCTACTCACGCTTACGCATAAATATACACATAAACGTATCTGCACACACATCCATACAGCGGTGTAGCTGACCGTTGCTGTGCTCTCCGAGGTTGTGTGCATACAACGTCGGTGCCCTGAAACACAGCGGGAAGGGGGATCTTTGTTTTTTTTTATGTTGCTTCGCTCAGTATTTCTGCGTTAACGCAGAACAGCGTGGCTGAGCTGCTCTTTTGCTCTCGTTTTCTTGGCTTTAAAAAAAAAAAAAAGCCCTCTTCTTTATATCGGCCGCCGGCAAAAAAAAAAGAAGAAAAGAAACGTGGATGACGAGTCTGTAAACCACTTCTCTTACTGATTCCGAAGTGTACCCTGCTTTTCCCGCACCTCACTGATTCACCCTCTAAAGACTTTGTGTCTGTGCGTGGTCTTAACGAGGTCTCCGACACGCGTTGCCGGTAAGCTGCGAGCGAGCTTTGTCTACTGTTTTGGGCTCCATTCTCTTTCCCTGATTATTTCTTGCAGCACCGCAGCCAGCCTTTTTTTTTTTTAGCGACGCTTGTTGTCTTCACCTCGATACAATACGAAACGACCTCCGCCACAAGCTGTAGGTCGAACTCTCTCTTTCTCTTTCCGTTGCTGTTGTTGTTGTTAAACCCGTCCGGCACTGCCAGTGCAGTGTTCTTACGAGAAGAGCAAGGAAAAGCAAAACCCATTGTTATTACTGCGTGTGCGTACGTTGTGTAGCCCCAAAGAACCTCCTTCCGAAGAGTTGAAGGTTGAAGCGAGCGCACGGGTGAGAGAGAGAGAGAAAGAGAGATAGCGACGTGCACCACACGCAGCAAAAGGAAGAAAGTAAAGAAACAGCGTACATGACCCGTAAAGGAGGTGTCGTAGATGGTGAAGATAGGGAAATGGAAGCTGAAGATAAGCGCGAAGACACGCGCGCCATGACCACCACCACATCGACGCACGTCGACACCCGCAACGGCGATGTCGTGGCGGTGCTGCCCGGTAGTCGCACCGAGCGGCCCGTGACGGGCGACGGGGCCGCCCCGCCGTCTCCCACCTCCGCCCACCACATGAACGCAGCGGTGCTAAATGGCGTCACCTACCCTTCCGCGCGCGCCGCCGCGATTGCGAAGGAGGCGGTGGATGCGGCGCAGATGTACTACAACCTCTTCTTCCAGGCGAACGAAGACGCGTCTGCGGCACTGGGCGGATCGGCCATGACAGCGGTGCGGCGTCGCCGGTCCGACTCGCGCACCGACCACCACCGCTGCTCCGGCAAAGACAGGATGGAGGACGACCCGCCAGCATCTGCTGCTGCAACGGCTGAGCTGCAGCGGAGTGGGCGAAAAGTGAGCCAAGACGACGGCAGTAGCCTGCGCGCCAGTCGCACTTCGAGCGTCCACAGCAACGAGACGAGCTTGCTGAGCGTGCAGACACCGGTGAACGTGGTGGACACGGCGTACCACACCTTCTTCCCACCGGTGCTGTCGAGCACCCGCCGTGAGGCAATTGTGGAGCGTATTGTAGGGCATCCACCTCGGCCGTACCATCAGTGGCAGTGGCGCAAGGCGGAGGACTACCACGCCCTGCATGCGCAGAACGTTCACCACAACAACGTCTACCATGAAGGTCCGGCCAACGTGTGGGCTGGTGGCAAAGGCTTGACGGCGGCTGCAACGCCAACCGCCACACCAGCCGCGTCGATGGAGACGCCGCTGTCCACCTCGCCGTCGTACCCCACCATGAGCCCCGTCGCGTGCGTGGCGGGCGTGAATGGCAGACGAACCTCTGCCAACGTCGCTGATGGTGGTGCTGCGCGAGAGTCAACCATGTCCGTCTCAGCCGGCAGCGTTGATGAGGCCGGCAGCAGTGGGGCCCCGCACAGCACCGGCGATGGTGCACCGACGGGAGCTCGCCTGCCTAAGGAGCCTTCGTTTCTGCTAAACGAGATGCCCTTTGAGCTCATGAGCCAACTTTCCATGTACACGATTCCAGCCTCGCAGCAGGGGCCGGAGTACTTCAAGAAGACCGCCGAGGACGGCACCAAGACGCTGATAATTTTCATGATGGGCTTGCCAGCACGCGGTAAAACGTTTCTCGCGCAGAAGATTTGCCGGCTGCTGGGATGGCATGGTAGCCGAGCCAAGGTGCAGAACATCCAAGTAGCGTGGCGGCGGGTGCTGCTGGATTGGGAGGCGACACACGCCGACCAGCTCGCCGCAGGGCACAAGCGTACCGACGCCGACAGCGAGGCCAGCTGCACGGGCATCACCGCGACGACTGCGCCCCGCGAAGCGTCAGCGCCAATCCTGAGCACAACGGTGAGCGTGCCAGACATCCATCACAATCACCGCCGCTCACACGCGCTGACTGGGAAGCACCCCTTCCACTCATCCACTCAGGATGAGGTGTCACGCGTTGTGCGGGGTTTAGCAACGGGGGCGTTGGCGAGCACCACACGCTGGCCTGCCGAAATGGCAGAGACCGCTGTTGGAACGAAGGTGCACGCGAGTGGTGTCGCGGTGCCGCGTGGGCAGCCCTCGCCTGCCCCTACCCCACAGTCAGCGAGTGTCGCCTCGTCGGTCTGTCCCTCCATGGAACCCTACACAGCCCTTTTGCGAGCCGGCAGCGCCGTTGCTTCGCCGCCATCCCCTGCAGCAGCAGCAGCATCAGCCTCTCCGACCACCGTACTGTCGGACTGCGCGAGTGACGTGGCGGTGGCCGGGTCTCCGCTGGACACCGCGTTGCACTCCCGCCCCACCACGCCAACCTCGCACACCTCCGCCACGGGTGAAACAGCTTTTGCAAATGTGGCAGGGACGGCAGCTCTTGTGGAAGACAAGGTCGACGATGCCACCCGACCCGCGCTGCCGGCTGAGGTGCTGCGCACGCGCCACTTCAAAGATCTCCTGCAGAAGCCCTCGAGTGTAGCTCGGCGGCTCTACCGGTATGTGCTGCAGAGCTTCGCTGACGACTGCCGCCTCTTCTTCCAGCACGGTGGGGAGGTGGTGGTGATCAACGATGACTTCGTGACAGAGGAGCTGCGGCAGGAGGCGGAGGCGCTGTTCCGCCCACTTGCCGAACAATTTTTCTACATGGAAGTCATCCGCGATGCTGGAGAGGACCCGCTCGACTTTGTGCAGTGCAAAATACGTGACCCGATGGAGTACCCCCGTAGCGACATCGACCTTAGCGCCGCCGCCGACGACTTCCATCAGCGGCTGCAGTTCTTGGAGAGCGTCTACGAGACGCTGGAGGAGGCGCCCAGAACAAAGACGGAGGAGCGTGTGCGCGCCGCGGCGCGCTCGCAGGAGTCTGCGCAGTGGCAGAAGGAAGCCGCCCACGGTGGCCGCGCAGCGGGCCCGCCTCCTCTACAACATCAGCTGGCGCGCAGCTACGTGAAGATTCGCAATGCGAACACCATTGAAACACACGGCATCTCCGGCTACCTGCCCAGCCGCATCATCTCCTACGTTATGAACCTCTCGCAGGTGAAAATTCAGCATCCCATCTACTTCGTGCGGCACGGGGAGAGCTGCTACAACCTAGAGGACCGCATTGGCGGCAACCCTTTGTTAACGGAGCAAGGCATGCGTGATGCCGGTGCGCTGCTTGAATTTCTGGCGTCGCTAAAGCACCATCTGAAGCATGTCGATCACATGCAGCGAGCCCAGCATGCAGCACCGCCGTCGCATCATGAAAACCTGCACGTACACGCCGACCCCGCCGCGTACACCTCTGCTGCTGCTGCTGCGGCCAACACGGCAAATACGCTGGAGATGTGGACCAGTCAGCTGCGCCGCGCCATCCAAACCGCCGAGCTCAGCGAGCGTCTGCTGAACATCCGCACGCTGCGGTGGAGCAGCCTCAATGAGATCCACGCCGGCGTGTGTGAGGACATGACGTACGACGAGGTCACGCAGCGCTACCCCCTCATCGACTATTTTCGCAAGCGCAGTAAGTACACCTTTCGCTACCCGGAGGGGGAGAGCTACCAGGATTTGGTGGTGCGACTGGAACCCGTCATCATGGAGCTGGAGAACGCGGACAAGGTAGTCGTCGTGGTGGCCCATCAAGCCGTTCTGCGCTGCCTGCTCGCTTACTTTGGCAGCACATCAGCAGAGAGCAGCATCAGCGTCGAGGTCCCCCACCGCACAGTGTGGCGGTGCACCTATGATTCAAAAGGCATCGCCAGCTTGGATGAGCTAAAACTTGACAACTACGAGGCGGGGTTTCCGCTGAGAAAGTCGGAGCAGACGGGGCTGGCTGCCACAGCCGCTACAACAACCGCCGCTGCAACGCCAGCGGCGGTCACGAGCGCGGCGCCGATTGCATCCCGAGCATCTGGCCTTGGGGAGGTGCCGTAAGAGGGAAAGAAAAGAAGAGCGCGGCTATGTTGAAGGAAGAGACGACGGGGGGAGGCGGGGGGGGGGCCGTGGACGTCGTTGTTTTTCAGTCTCGTGACGCTCCGTTCTTCTCCGCTGTTCTCCCCTTCGTTGGTTTCTCTCCCCTGCTCTGTGCTACTCACGTTTCTTTGGGCTTGATATATGCATTTATCGTAGCGAAACGTGAATAAGCTGTCCTCTGCGACGACGTAGCAAATACACACAAACACACACACAGATAGGCACACCTAATTATATATACATCTGCGGCGGCGGCGGCGTGCACACACACACAAAAAGCTAAGCTCAAATGGATGGAATGAGGTCGAGCAGCAAGAAGGACGGGGGAGACGAGGGAGAGGTGCAGTTTCTTGTTGCCACTACTTTGTTTCGCGCTCCCTTTTTTTTTTAGGTGCAACGCAGACACTGAGAGCATCAAACGCCCCCTTCTCTCCCTCCTTCTTTCTGTGACATGTATTCTACTGATATACATAGCTGTGCATAGAGGAAGAGTAAAAAGAAGGAGGGGGTGTATATATCGGTGTTGGCTGAAACAACGCGAATGCTACTTTTTTATTATTTTGTCGCGTGTGGGTTGCTTTTTCTTTCTGGAAATACGAGCGTCGTGCACACATACACATTCGCACATATTTATGTATCTCTCTCTCAGCATACGAATGAACGTTTCTTTTCTCTTCTTCTTTGTATGGCATTGCATCCGCGTTACTGCGGTGCGCTGCATCGTTTGTCTTTTGCGTTTGTGTGCTTCTTCTTTTTTTTCTCTACTGTTTTCTCTCCTCCCCTCTTCTGCGTCTTGCATCCTGGCAGCCTTTGAGCTGCGTCATCGCGGCTGTGGGTTTGGGGTGAATTGGTGCTTGGGGGGAGGGGGTCAGGCTGAGTGGCCCAACGAAATGGGTGACACAAACAGCAAAAAAGACCGAACAAACAAAACGTGTTTTTCTTTCCTTTGTTTACTGCCTTCTTTGTTTCCCTCAACTCTACCGTCCTCTTTTTGGTTGTTGAATGCCCTTTTCTGTGCGAGACCGCCCTGTCGCTGTTATTCCGCCACGAACCTCTCGGAGAACGAAGCGAGAGAAAGTGGGGAGGGAAGAGGGCAGGAGGAGCCGGATGAAGGGATACTGAAGGAACCTTGAGGCTGAAAAGGCGAACGTGATATGGTAAGAAGTGTGTGATGGACAACGACGCGCGGCAGTTTTTTTTTTTTTTTTTTTTTCCCTGCCACCCTTTTCTGCCCCTTACCCCTCCCTCTTCCCACGTGTCAGTGAGAAGCTCTCGTCTATGGCGCGTGTGCTTATATATTCCTTGTGTCTTTTTTTTTTTTTGCCAGCATCGCGATGTTACCCCGATCTTTCTTAAGTGTGGTTTTCCTTCTTGTATATGGACCTCTGTGATAGCGATATATATATATATATATATGTACGTGTATCGGCTGCTCCCCTTCTCTTCTCCTTCATAGAAGATGCTCTTTTTTTTTGCTGTTGCGCTGTTGGTGCTTTGAAATGCCTCGATAGCAGGAGTTTTGCTCCACAGCTGCCTATGGACGTTCTTCTTTTTCTTGCTTTTCATTGTATTCGATCGTCGTGTGCGCGTGTGTCGCATGCGTTTCTTGCTGGTCTGGAGCCGAGGAGACGATGGGAAAGGAGCTGGGCTGCACCTTTCCCCTTCTCCCTGCTACCGCCGCCTGCACATTCAAATAGGTGGACGCGCGCGCGGAAACCATGAATGTGTCCGCGAGCTCACCCTCTATGATAAGCGTGCAGCGTCAGTTCATACTGACGCAGTGTGCACACCGCACCGTTTTTTTTTTTCTTTAGGTGTGCCTTTCCACACATGTTCTTTTTTATACAAGATACATTTCTCGCTGCGCGTCTTTGCTTGTGTTTGTTTGCTTGTGCTTGGGTGAGTTTTGCGTGGGTTTAAGTGCCAGTGGACTTATCGAGAAAAAAGAACAACAACAAAACAAGCGGGAGGTTTTCTGTCGGCGTTTCCTGTGCATTCGCGAAGAGGAGACGAAGAAAACCACGCAAAACAGAAGAAAAGGGCAGGCGAGAAAAACTCACCACCGGAAGCACCTCCACCGAGGATCGTCTCCCACGACACAGCTTTACATACTTGTTTTGTGATTCTCCCTCCTCACTACTGTATTCGGGTAGCAGTAGGTGGGCCGTGAGGCGGAATCGAGAGGCAAAACACGCGCCGGTAAAACCGGGTTGGGGATGTTCAGGGTGTATAAGGCGGGCTTGGTGTCACAAGTCTGAGGAGTCGTGTGCTCTCTTGCTCCTGTGCCGCGAGGACACTGGGAACTTTTTTTTTGCACGTGATAAGCTTTTTAACGATCGATGCGCTTATTGGGGCTGCACAACGCACAAGAACGCTGACCCTCTCTCCATGCCTTTTTTTTTCTCTCTCTTTCCTCATGTGAACTGTACAACTCCACGACGACAATAACTACCACCCTTCTCGTCATCTCCGTCCTTCTCTCCTCTGCTTCCTCACCTTTCCCTGTTGTCCCGTACACATATATGTGTGTATATACATTGGTGAGGGCTTTCATTGAAGTTAGCCAACATCCTCTTGCTTCGTATAAACATATATTTAAGTAATACACCCCTGCTGTGAGCGTAATCAAGAGTGCCGTCCGGTTTTTTTTTTTCACTGCTCTACACAATTGAAGAAAACGTATATATTCTCTTTCGGCTGTTTTTTTTTCCTCTTCACAGTTGTATTTTCTCTTGCCCAGCAAGTCACTGAAGTGTGCGTTCCGCTCTAACACAGAGACATACCTGCACATATATACACAGACACACGCGCACACCTAAAGTGCTGAAAAAAAAACCTACCACCAGGAAGTCCAGAACGCCTCGTTACACTGTTTTCACACCCCTCGCGCTCCTCCACACCTCTCTCTCCACACACACACACACACACACGCACGAACGAAAAAAAAAAAAGAGAGAGAGACTGAGGAAGGCACAGAGGCTACCTTTGATCTTATTATTGCTTGTCTAAACTAACTTCACTACTATTAGTGTTATTACTGTTGTACCTAAACTGCGAACGACGGTTCTTTTTTTTCCCCGCCTTGTTCCTCGGAAGATTGAGTGGTGAGCGTTTCTTCATAAATAAAACACTCAACTGAGAAAAAAAACGAAGAGATCAGAAGCGGCACGCTAGAGTGGATTTCGTTGGAGCAACGCAACCGCATTGAAGGATAAAGAAGAGAAGAAGAAAAAAATATATACTCCGCAGCTTCTCTTTATCCTGAGGTGATCGAGCGCTTTTTTTTTTCTTCTTTCTGGCTAGACGTTTCCTGTGTTTTTGTTTGTTTGAGTGTTGTTGCTGCTGACGTACTTTTTTTTTCTCTTTGCCAGTCACTCTCCCCCTCCCCCCTCTACTGTCTGCCTCCCTCTTTCACTATTGCACAGTTCTATCCACCGTGTTTGCTGGAGGCGACAAGGGAAATAAAAGAACGAGAGAAAACACACACTCATACACGCTTAAGCAAAGCACAGACGCACGTGCGTGGTGGAGGATCATACACAGAATCCTTCAACTGTGCTGTGGAACGTGTTTGCTGGTTCATTATCGGTGTGTTCGTTTTTTCCCGCACTTTCTCTCCTATCAAGCTGATCTGCTGTCGCTGCTGACCAACATTGTTTTTCGCTTTGTGTTAACTCTTACGGGCCTTTGTGAACTTTCTTTTGTTGTTTTGATTTCGAACGAACACTCTGCTGTTTTCTGCAGCGTTTTATTTATCACTTACAGACAGCTTTCAATAATATTCGTACTGGTAATATACATACTTCACACTCGCACGTGTGCGCATAAGCACTCTCGTAAGTCGAGGGACTTCACTGCTCTGGTTTTTCTTCTGCTTATTACTTTTTTTTTTCATTATTGGCCAGTAGCCGTCAAGGTGTCCCTCACGTTGGGGATTATGTCTGGTCTCTCACGACCCTGTGCCAGCCGTGTTACGCGCATACCAGGCACGGTGGCGCTGCGGTGTTTCGCTTATCCTCTCCCTGCGAGGCCGACCTGCACCCCGCCAGCGCTGAAGAACCTCTACGCCATCCGCGCTTACACAGCACCGGAGCTGATAACAGTGTCGCCGCCATCGCAGCTAAGCACAGCCCTCGTCTCCCTCGCCGACAACGTCGCGACAGCGGTGACGCGCCGCAACAGCCCTGCTGCCACGCAGCTGACGACGCTACCTACGACATTGCTGACGCAGGTGGTGCTGTGGCAGCGGACGCGAGCCTACTGCGCTGCCGCTACTGTGGCCGCTGTGGAAGAGGGGCCTCCACGCCTCCTCCGCTGGACGGAGTGGCGCGGCGAACAGACAGCTCCACAGCTGGGGCTGCTGCAGAGGCACATGATCGGGGGCGTGGCTTCTACGTCTGCCCAAGCAGCCACCCGGCCACGCTGCATTTTCGTGTCTTCACTGGAGGGCGAGAAAGATGTCAGCGAGGCGACCCGCCCGCGGACCCCGTCGGCGTCTGCTACACCGACCACTGCGACAACGCCGCTGCACACGTCGCGGCGCTACTACGGCTCCACCGCTGTTCACGCGCCGGCGCAGGACGACGGCCACACCGGAGACGACGCCGCGCTATGTGCCCTCCCTAGGTTTCGCGAAATCTGTGCCGCCTTCCATGTGCTTCGCCTGGTCGACGCGGATGGCCGTGTGGTGCGGAGGTGGACGGCGGCGGATATCAAGCGGGCCTACCGCGCTCTTGCGAAGGAACTGCACCCGGACGTGGCTGGGGGCGACAATGCCCATATGGAGCAAATCAACGCCGCCTACGCCTGCCTCGCCTCCCTCCCTGATAGCCTTGTCACCAACTACCAAAACTGGCTCGACGGCGGTGGCGAGGCGGAGTTGTTGGAGCAAGACGCACAGGCGGTGCGCGGGCTGCTGCGGTGGGTCTCCAAGGACGTCGTTCAGCTCATGCTGGTTGGTTGGTGCACCACGTTCTCCGGCTTGGCGATGTACGCCAGTTGGCGTCTGCTCCACGGACCCGTCAGCGCCAGTGCAGTGACGTGCCACACCGGCAGTGTCATGCGTGGGGCAACGGTGGACACAGGTGTTGCGAGTGGACGCCTCACCCTACTGCGTGCGGGGGCAGCGATGGCGTCTGCGCCAGGCGTGCAGTATGGTGTCGTGAGCAGCGGCGGTGCCCTCTTCTTCTCCTCCGGACTGTCGCTGCACGGACTGAAACGGTGGCGAGCAGCGGTGTCGCGGTACGCCTTGGCGGTGGCGCTTACGGTGGCGGCGTGTGTGAACACGCTGATGCTTCAACGCGTCTTGACGCGCATCGTCATGGGTAGGGCGTAAAAAGATGGCAGAGCCGCGTCCTAGTCCTCTCAGACTCTTTTTTTTTGCCTTTGTGTCTTTGTTGTTTTTCACGCTTTTCAGCTTCTGGTTTCCCTTCCCCCTCCTCTCTCCCTTTCTCTAGTGTTAAGATAAGGAAGAGGAAAGAGGAGGAGGGGGGGGATGGGATGGGCGTGTCGTGTGAGGTGTGACGACGTCAGCGGAGCTCTTACCTCCTGTGCCTCTTTTTTTGTAGTTGCGGCGTTTTTTTTTTTTTCTCTTTAAGAGCTGGTGAGTTCCGGGGCAGTGTGGGCCTTTTTCGTCTCTTTTCTTCGTCTCCTTTCTTCTGCGTTTGACTGTCTTTTTTTCCCCCTCTTGCCTTGAGCAGGCGAGAAGTTTGAAACGGTACGTTGTTGTCTAGCTGCATTACGGGTGTGAGGAGTAGGGAGAGCGACGGGCACGAAACCATGTCTGTGACAGACATTGGCATCTCCACCTTCACCGTCACGTGCTTACGGAGATCGCGATGCTCTCCCCGTTGCGTGCACCTACTGTCTGTTCGTGAAGGACATACGGCAGCGGGTGGGTGCCTGTGTGTGTTTGTATGGGTTTCCTCCTCCCTCCTCCTTCCCACCTTTTTGTTGTTTGCTTGCTTCCCTCAGTTGGTATGGCTTTCGCCATGAGTGGTGTTTGTTTGTCAGATCTTCGCGTTGTTTGAGTACATTAGATGAGGAACCAAAGTTGAGAGATTCGTGTAAACGCGACAGTGCGCATCGCAGCTCCTTCCTCTTCTTTCCCCCTTTGTTTAGAGGATACCGCCTTTCTCTGTTCTGTTGATGCGGATCGAAGAAGAAACGAATGGAAACAGTGGACTGCATGATACAAATCCTTCTCCCGCACACTCGAAGAAAAAGCAAAAAGAACTATAATCCAGGCTCGAAAGCACGTACAGTTGCAGTTTCTTATGTATAAGCTAAGAGAAACGCTTGCCGTCACAGGTGTATGCAAATCCGGCTGGTTTGCAGCTAAGCAGAGGGAAGAGGGGTGGGGAAGGTGCACTACACACACACACACACTCACAGCATGGGCGTTGCTATTATTGTTATTAATGCGTGCTTTTTTTCTTTTGCTCTCCCACCTTCTCTCTCCGTCTCCTCCTCTTTCTTACTGAAGCGGGCGTTCTGTCGGGCCGTGACCAAAGAAAGAAGAAGGCAGTTGAGGAAGCGAGGGACACGCCCCACTTCTCTCGCCCTCCCTCTCTTCTCCCTCCTTCTTTCATACATCTTCTGTTGCCATCCAAGCTGATATCACTCCTCTCTCTATCCATACTTGTCTGTCTATTGCTAGTGCTGATTTGCTGGCTCATCGCTTTCTTTTCTCTTTTTATTGTGTTCGTCCTGATATTATCAAAACAAAAAGACCCTCCTTTTTACTTTTTTGACTCTCCTTTATTTTGTTTTCCCGCGTACATCGTATCAGCTCCCTGCCCCTCCCCCCTCGTACCTCTTCTCTCTTTTTCTCTCTGCGGGCAACATTACAAAGTTGTGAGCACTGTTCTTCACCATGCACCCCCAACATCATTCGTGTGTAAGCGTGTCGTTGCTGACGTCTTCGGCGAGCTGTCGCGTGGCGCCGGTCTCGCGCTACACGTCTGTTCACGCGGCGTGGATGGCGCGCGTAAACAGCCGGCGACTGGCGTGCACGCTGCTGACCAGCTCTGTCGTACCCGCCGTAGAACTCGTGGGCATACAGCGATGTTGTTTGTGGTGTGGTCGTAGCGCAGCGACTACCTTGGCAGTGTCGCGGGGCCTCCACTGCTCTTCGTCGACGCGGGTGTGGGTGTCTGCGGTACCGCAGGCATCGCCCCGCCCCTCTGCGTGGTGCACTGCCCGCCGCTACGCCTCTGTAGGGCGTCGCCCCACGTTTCTCGAGGTAAGCGAAGCGCTGGACGTGTTGGGTGTGACTATCGACGAGGACCCAAAGGTGGTCAAGACGAAGTACCGCGAGCTCGTTAAGAAGAACCACCCCGACGCCGGCGGCGATGAGGCGACGATGGCACGGGTGACGGTGGCCTACGAACGTCTCAGCGGCCTGTCACAGCGCGAGAAGGAGGAGTACAGAATGCAGAAAAAGGCGTTTCACAGCGGTGGCGTGACTGGTGCGCGGCGGTACCGGCCTGGCCCCGCGGGTGGGTTTGGCTACGCAGCACCACAAAGCCCCTTCAACGCCCGTACGGCGAATATGTACAGCCAGTACTACCAGCAAGATGCGAACACAGCCTACCAGCAGGCCCATCAGACCGGGCAGAGCAGTTACTGGAATCAGTACCACAACCGTGCGGGGTCGACAGGGTTCACAGAGAATCCGTTTAACTTTAGCAACCCGTTCAGCATGAACGCGCAGGCGCAGCGCGCGCGCTTCATGCCCACCGCTACCCTGCTCCTCCAGGGCCTCGTCGTCTACCTCGTATTCTCCGCGTTCTTCCTTTTTATCTATCGCCGCTACCGCGATTGGCGCCACGACGACGGTTGGCGTATGTCGGAGAGTCTGGCGAGGCATGAACAGATGCAGGAGATGCATCGTATTCGGCAGGAGATGAACGAGCGCGCGCGCGCCATGCTGATGCGCGACGGCGGTGACACTGGCGTCTTGCCTGGCGTGAATAACCTCTACGGCAATCGTCAGTACGTCGGCGAGTCTGCAGAAGCTCGCGCGCTGGAGTACGCCCGGCAGCGACGCATTCAGATGATGCAGGAGCAGCAGGAGGCCGCAATTAATGCGCCGGAGCTGCGCGGGTGGCCGCGGGTCGAGGAGGAGAAGGGACGCATCATCAAGCGAGCGCAGGACCCGCCTGGTGTGGTGTTCTTCGAACCACGCAGCGAAGATGCGCGGCGCCGACAAATTGAGAATCAGCGCCGCGCCAACGGCTTTACCCGGCGCACCGAGGCGAGCCCACCTACACCGACCAGCACCCCACCCGCGGCCGCCACCGGCGCTGCGGCAGCAGAAAGCACTTACGCAGGGACAGGTGTTAACGGCAGCCCTCGGCTCCCCCCAGAGACGAACGTCGGCTCAATTGTGATGAAGCCGGTGGGCAGCGAGCAGGAGGCGCAGGCGGTGATGCGTGGCATCTTCGCTGGTCTTCGGCACAGCTCTTCGCAGCCGTGAGTGGCCGTTATGCGCGGTTCTGCCCCTGTGCCTTATTCCCCTTCTTCTCCCAGTATTATTGTTGTTTTGCGTGGAGAGAATCTCGAGTGCCGCTTTGCGTGCTTGGATGTGTGTGTGCATATGCGCGTGAGGCGGGGGAGGGAGGATGAAATGTGGGCGATGCGCATGGGTGCGGATTGCATGAGCGGGCAGTGGATGCCAGCAGCGCACTTCTCCTCCCCCTCTCCCCCCGGTTCCCCTCAGCTGGGCTCGCTATGTTTCTGCGTCGCTTCTATATGGGATGTGCTTCCGGGACTGCACCGCGCCATCGACGGTTTCGGTTTTCGGTTTGCTGTTTTTTTTTATATATTTCTTCCTTAGCGGAATGCGCATTGCAGGGCGGAATGAAAAAGAGAAAGGGGGGGAGGAGGTGATGAACAAAACAAGATATTCAAGAGCTCGCTCTGCCTTTCACAGACCTCATTAATTGCTGCTCTCTGTATTACTCAACTCACAAACACACGCGCACGTACAGAAGAAAACGCCTCCTATTCCATTTTCTACGCGCAGATGAGCGTCGTATAGCGACGGGCTGCTAGCGACAGGACCTGCATGGCGCATGAAGCAGCACGTAGCCAGTGGGTCCTGGAAAGGTGGGGGGTGGGCTTGTTATTGTGCAAGAACGAAAGCTCTAACCTCCCCCGCCCCTGGTGTGACATCATGCTCTGAATTGTAGCAGCAGTGCTTCGGTGCTTATTGCGTGAATTCGCATGTGGTGAATGCGAACATCAAACTCTTTTTCTCTCCTCCGCCTTCTCTCTCCTACCTTTGTCGCGTCTACAATATTCTCGTGCTTTTCAAGCTCGGATTTAATGGCCCTTTGCCTGTTAGGGTTTTCTTCTTTTCGTTTCTCTCCTGCTTGTAACAAACGTGGCGCTTTTCCTGTGCGTGTGCGAAAGCTAAAGTGAGTGAGAAGTTTTTTTTTTTTCGTGTTGCTCCCCCTTCTGCTTCTTCTTGTCTGTTTTCCTGTCGTGCGACAGCGAGTTGTCGCCGCTTTGTGGCTTTTCGGTCTTGTAAAACGCACATTCCTCTCACACCGTTCCACCCTCCCACTCCCTTCCGCCTTTTGTCACAGAGCTTAAGGGCACTGCTTTCTGTAATTCTCTTTCTCTGTGCATCTGTAATCAGAGCGCGAGTCCCTTTTCTGTGCCTACAACTTTTTTTTTTTGCCTTTTTGCTGCTATTTTGGTGAGCTGTTATGCTCCTTTCCAACTCGTCCTCGTCCACGTCGCCGGTGCGCTCGGTTGCCTTGTGTGAGGCACCCGCTACAGAACCGGCGACCCCCTCCTGCAACGCCGAGCGTGAACACCAGCAGCGTCTCGCACGTGAACACCAGCAGATGGTGGAGCAGCTAATGAGTTCTGGCCTTGTGCAGGCGGCAGATTTAGCAGCGCTCGGCTTTACAGAGGCGGAGATCAGCGCCACTGGGTATCACCTCCCCGCGCAGCACCACCGTGATGAAGAGAGGGAGGGTGAGGGAGAAGAGAAGCTAGCAGCTACGGCGGTGCGGCAAGGAAAGGCACGTAAGCGCAGCTGGCGTGACTCGCAGGAGACTCCGGCGAGTACGCCCGGCCCCTCGACGGCGCCGACGAAGAATCACACCGCGGCGCCAAAGACAACGGCGAAGGTGGTGGCCGGCGACACCCCCGCCCTAACCCATCGAGCCTCTTCCGCACTATTTGCGTGTTCGCTTCCGGCGACGGAGGGACGTCGCGCCGCTGCGTTGCACGACGCCCGCTTTGTGGAGCAGCGTCGCACGCAGCGGCAGACCGGAGTACGTGGCAGCTGCCGAGCGCGGAGCGCTGCAGCGGAGAAATGCGCACGTATGCTGTCCTACGAGGCCGAGGAGGACCACGAAGACACTGCACATACCTCGGCTTCCGCATCAACGACGATGGCGGCGGTGCACCATGCAAGAGCTGTGAACACGGCTCTCTCTTTTTCCGGCTTGGACGTTGCTGTGGCGAAAGAAATCGCGCAGCTGCTGCAGACAACAACAGATGAGGAGGCGATAGTGGAGCAGCGCCGCATGCGAGAGTACCTCGAGTCGCGTGAGGATGGTAACACTCCCTACATGTAAAACGTATGTGCGCCGTGCTGGGAGAGAGGAGGAAAAGAAATAAGTGCAGTGCATCAAGTGTGGGGGACCTGTGTGCTGCACCTGTCTCTTTTTCTTGTACGTGTAAGGGTGTGTTTGATTGTGTGCACGTGTGCTTGTGCGTGTGTGTGTGTGTGCGTGTGCCCACATACTTAGGCATCCTGCAGCACGTCCACGTACACATATTTGTGTATCGCCTCTGCTGTTTGTACCGTATTTTGTTTTTGTTTCGGGATGCACTCGAACGTGAAAAAAGGGAACAAGAAAAAGAAACTCTTTATCTCTCGGTTCCACCTTTTTTTTTGGTGAAGCGTCGAAGCA
>OESO01000082.1:408628-438346 GCA_900240985.1 Crithidia bombi
CACACACACACACACACACATACGCACAAGCACACATACATACACACTATTTCATAGAATCACGAGCTGCCAGCTGCGTCCAGCTGAGCTCGGGGTGTTAACATAGGTTTTGGCCAACTCTACTGAAGCCCAATCAGCGGCTCCCTCTATCCCCTCTCGTTCACCCCCCCCCCTGCTTCCTAAGCAGCAAAAAGGGGGAAAACGGATAGTGTTTATAGATTTTCTTTTAACTTTTTCATAGACGCTGATCGCGGTTGCTGTAGTTGCTGCGCTGCCGCTCGTCCTTCGACACCTTCCGCTGCGCCGTGTCGCCTCCTCGTTCCCTGTTCTGGTCTCTGCCTTCTCTTCCCCAACACATCACTCTCTGTTTTTTTTTTTTAGCGCGGGGTGGCGGGGCACCGCGCTTCCCTGCCCTCGTCGTGATTTGGCCTCGTGAGCATTTCGTGGTGATTTGGTGCCGAGGGGACACACAAGCAACGACATGTCATCGAAAGAGAATGACCGCAGAAGAAAAAAAAGCACCGAAAACTGAATCGCCGCGACTGCCAGCGGAAAGAACTCCCCGTCTCGCTGCATAGACCTTGTCATCTATGTCACTCGTGCAGCAAGGATACTTTTTTTTTTTTTGCTACCGTACTTCGATAACGACACATTCATGGCCGCCACTCCCGCCCCCCACAGCTTTTTTTTCCCTTGTTGCACCCACGCCTATGCGCGCTTCTTAAGTATATAAGCAGGAGCGCTTCGGTGTCTTCTGTGCGCCTTGGGCTGAATCTTTCCCTCTCTGTCTCTTCGTCTGTGCGGGTACTCTGACCTTGAATTCCTGCTCCTTCCTTTGTCCATCCACTTGTCCTACCCTCTCCTCCTCCTTTTCTATCTCCTCTCCGCTATTATTATTATTATTATCATTATTATTATTATTGTTCCCTCTGTTCTTTCCCAACGCACACACACACACACACAAAAGGAGAACAGCAGACTAAAAACGAAAAGTCAAACAGATAGCAACAAAAAGTACCGCAGTTTTTCTTTCTTTCTTTCTTTGACACTATCGTACGTTCTTACGCTTCTCTTCCTGATTCTTGCCTTTCTTGTTTTCTTTTGTTTGTTGTCGTAGGACTTCGCCTTGTTCTCTCCTTTTGGTATCAGCCTCCCGCCACAGCTGCCCACCACCTCCACACGCATTTTATTCCTTTTGTTGGGATTACCACTTACGTCTCCCTTAGTGTATAACTCGTATACATTTTCCTGTTTTTTTTTCTGATTGTGTGTTTTAGCGCCCTTTCCTTTTCCCCTACACGCCACTGGTTAGCAATGTCAATGCCTCGGCAGCAGCAGCAACCCCCGGCGGAAGGTGGTGCCAACCGCATCATCATCGTCGGCGGAGGCTTGGCTGGTGTGTGTGCAGCCCACGCAGCTCTCCAGCATGGTGGTTCTGTGCTTCTGCTGGACAAGTCTGCCTTCCTCGGCGGCAACAGCACCAAGGCCTCCAGTGGTATCGCTGGTACCCCCACCCAGGCCCAGATCGACGCCGGTGTACTGGATGGCGTGAAGCTTTTCACCGACGACACGAACCGCAGCTTTCACGGCGTGAAGCCCGGCGAGCAGCCTGGACCCGTGTCGCCGCTGGTCTCGGAGATGGCACGTCTTTCTGGCCCCTCGTTGGACTGGCTTGTGCATTACTTCAACTGCGACTTGTCGAAACTGGGTTTGATGGGTGGTCACAGCCGTGCGCGTACGCACCGCGGGAAGGAGAAGTTCCCGGGCATGGCCATCACCTACGCGCTGATCAGCGCGCTGGAGAAGGTGCAAAAGGAGGATCCCGTGCGGGCACGAATTGTAACCAAGGCGCGCGTGGTGCGCCTCGTGCGCGACCCCGCTGACGGCCCTGTCACCGGCGTCGTGTACATCGACCGCAAAGGTCAAGAGTTCATGGAGCGCGGTGCGGTGGTGGTGGCGACCGGCGGCTTCGCGGCTGACTTTGCCAACGACGACACCTCACTCATCGCTCGCTTTGCCCCACAGCTGACCAAGTTCTCGACGACCAACGCCGAGCACGCCACCGGCGATGGGATCAAGATTGGCGAGCAGATCGGCGCCGGGCTGGTGGATATGGATCGCATTCAGGTGCACCCCTCCGGTCTCGTTGACCCAAAGGACCCGAGCAACCACGTTAAGTTCCTCTGCGCCGAGGCGACGCGCGGTGCGGGCGGCATTGTGGTGGACAAGAATGGTTGCCGCTTCGTCGATGAGTTGGCCCGCCGCGACCAGGTCAGCGGTGCAATGCTGCGGCACAACGATCAGAGCCCGTTTTACCTTCTGCTGAACGAGAAGAGTGCAAAGGAAATGGAGTGGCACTGCAAGCACTACGAGGGCCGCGGCCTGATGAAGCACTACGCCAGCGGCTACGAGTTCTGCAAAGCCGCCAATATCAAACCGGAGACGCTGGCGGCCACCTACGAGCAGTATAAGAAGGATGCTGCGGTGAACGCTGCCTCGCGTAGCGGCGGCAGTGCCGCAAGTGACGCAGGAGCGAAACCTGGGTTCTTTGCCTCCCTCTTCGGGTTCAGCAAGAGCAGCAGCAGCAGTGGCCACGGTGCGGGTGCGAGCGGGAGCGGCAAGGCCGCCAGTCGTGGTACTCCTGATCGCTTCGGTAAGACGATTTTTCGCAACGTGGACGCCTTCGATATGAGCGGGGCGCTCTACGTGGCGTGGATTGCGCCGGTGGTGCATTACACTATGGGTGGCCTGCACGTGAACGAGTACACCGAGGTGCTGGATGCGAAGACGAAGAAACCTATCCCCGGCCTTTACTGCGCGGGAGAGGCGGCTGGAGGTGTGCACGGCAAGAACCGCCTCGGTGGCAACTCGTTGCTGGATTGCGTCGTGTACGGCCGCGTAGCAGGCGAGCGCGCAACCAAATACCTCCTTTCCACCTACATGGGACCGTTCTCCAACAACCGCCTCAACACAATCTACTCACAATTGTCGATTGAGGATCTGCCACCGCTGCCACCGGTACCAAAGGCGACGGCGGCGGCTGCGAAGCCAGCGGCGCCGACAGAAGCGCCGTCTGCCCCAGCAGAAAAGGCCGCTGCCGCTGCCTCTAATGCTGCCACATCCGGCGAGGTAGGCAACTCGCTCACCCGCTACACCCGAGCGGAGGTGGCCAAGCACAACAAGGAGTCGGACTGCTGGTGCATTATCCGTGGCCAGGTGCTGAACTTGACAGAGTTTCTGCCGGACCACCCTGGCGGCAAGCACTCCATCATGGTCTACGCCGGTAAAGACGCGACAAAGGAGTTCGACATGGTGCATCAGGCAGAAGTGATCGAGAAATACACCCCAGACGCGGTCATCGGTGTGGTCTCGGACTGAGCGTGACAACGAACACACATACACACACACTCATGTATATGTATATATATAGTGTATAAAACGCGAGGAGAAGCACCGATGTCATTCCCAACGCGCACAACTTCATGCGAAAAAGAAGCAACAAAAGAAAGATAAAGAACGACGCGTGAAATGCAAAAAAAAAAAACGTGGTCTCAGTTGCACTGTGTCGTGCCTCCCTTCCCCTCTTTCTCCTTCCTTTACCGGTTTCAGATGGTGCAGTGGGTGGCCATACCCGTTTCCTCCTCGCCGCGTTTCTTACGGGGCTGATTCTTACTATTCTCTGGCACTACGCAATTTCTTATGTGCTCTCCCCCCCCCCTGCTATGGGGAAGCACAGCGACCTCTAAAAGCGTTAGTTTTTTTTTTGTTGTTGTTGTGTGTGTGTGCTGTTGCTGGTGAGGAAGCAGCTGGATGGACCTCTCCGACCTTCTCACCCAAGGTGACGTGAGGGGGACACTTGAGCTGTGCACATTTGATTCCTTTTTTGTTATTTTTTATTTCTCTCTGTGTGTGTGGGTGTGTGTGGTGGTCGCCTTCTGCCTAGTGAACACGGTGTCCCCTGTCCCCCCCCCCCGCCCCGCCTTTCGCTTTTCTTTCTTTCCTTTTCTGTGTTGAAAGCAGAAGGCGGAAAGAAAGGGAGAGGGAGAGGGAAGGCGAGACGGCGATGAGAGAAGGCCAGCAACAACAACAACAAAAAACGACACTGAACACTCATTTGTCGTGATGGACTCGGTCACAGGGGTAAAGAAGGAAAACAACAAAAGAAAAAACAGAACTCATCTTAATTGTTATATCCTTCGTTTTTTTTTTTTTTAAGAGCGTAGCTGACTCGTAAAGGATGATGCCTAGCTCAATTTCATGTTTCTTATATATATATGTGCTTTCTTATTTTAAACACATGATTTCCTTGATGACGAACGGACAAAATAAAGAATGCTGCTGAAGAGGGGGGTGGGTGAGGCGGAGGAGGGTCAAAAAAAAAAAAACGCTGTTCGCTGTGCGCCGCATGTCTGTGTTGGAGGCAAGTAGAGAGAGAGATGCACACCACGCAGCGTCAGCGGCAGAGTGTTCGGTGACGGTGAGGAAGACTGGAGGTCTGGTGACGCACGCTTCTTTCACGGGTGCCGGTGACGATTGTTTTTTTTTTCCCCAATTCTCTTTCAACATCAACGCGACATGTGAGGTTATGGTGTTTTGTGGTTAAGCTGGGGGAGAGATGGACAACATGCATGCACACAGAGAAACCAGGCTGTTCCTCGGCTTTTGGCCTGCTGGCCACTGCGAACCGGCTTTCTTTTTCCCTTGTGCCGTTGGTCCTATCTGACCCCTCCCCCCTCGCCATTCTTACCAGCCTTGCAAAGCTAAAGGCGTCGTTGCCGCATCGTTTTGCTCTCCTCTGTTCCTTCTAGGTCTTTTGGTCCTCTCCTCACTACCCTCTTTCCCCTTACGGCCCTTGCTTGCCAAAAGAGAATCAATTAAACAAACAATCACACACACACAAAAAAAAAAACGGTCTTCTCTACATCACATTACACAGGCTCGATAATTCCCGGAGAAGCCGTTGCTTTTTGCCCTCTCCCAAACGCCTGGCAACACTCCTGTACCGCTCTTTATTACTTGGGACGGTGTCAACAACGAGGACGGCTGCTTTGCACAGGCTGGCAACGCAGTTCTGCATTGAGTCACAAACGTGACCGATACACCTTTCCCTGTTGACCGGGGCGTTTCAAACACCGTAGTTTGCGAACATCCTCTACCTGCAATGGCAAGGTTTTCATTCGCACGAAAGGCTGCATTGCATGAAGGTTGTTGTCACCGCCCTCAGTCGGCACGCGGTGGATAACAAAGTGGACACCTTGTGCGCCCTCACCTCCGACGCTACAGCGAGCCTCGGCGGCGCTCTCAACGCGGCGCAGCGGGATTCCCGTGCTCAGGCGCAACAGCTGTCGTCCTCCATGGAGAAAGCTCTCCGATCTACCGACAACGTGGCAGCACGTCTCAAAGACGAAGAATGCGAAGATGCTCTAAGCAAAATGATGGAGGCCCAAAGGCAGCTGTGTGGAAGCTCTCATTACGGCCCTCGTCACCTCCATCAAGCATCGATTCACGGCGGCTGGCGGGGCGATCACGGAAGCCCGTGCGCGGGCAGCAACGCATCTTTGATGCGCAAAAAAGAGACAAGCAGCTTTTTCAGCAGCAGCGCCCCACATCCAAGGGAAGAAGAAAGAAAGGCACGCGCACAAGAGCACAAAAGAGCTGATGGAACTCATGCGACACTTCTTCACTAACTCCGCTTTCGCTGACCGCCCTCCCCCTGCTACATCGGTCAAAGCAGCCACTCCGGAAGCACCGCCCAGCCTCACCCGGCGGAAGCGACGCCGACGCCGCGGGCTTCAGCAGACGAGCCAGCTAACGCCTACGCCACGCCGCCAACAGGAGACGAGGACGAGGAAGACGGACGATCCCGCCGCAGCAGCTACGCCCACTGTGGCTACGGAGACCCCAGCTTCACCATCCACCACCCACGTTACTGAGGAGTACGCGGCAGAAGAAAAGTCGAAATCGGGGAGCTGCCTGGAAGATGTCACATTGGGACTCTCTCCGCTATCTTTGCCACGTCGCACGAGCAAGAAGAAACATCGGACCCGCGAAATTCGCCGGTACGGCAGAGCAAAATGGTTCTCGGCGGATGACCCGCGAACGCGGCGAAGCCCGTTGACGGCTAAGAGAGACCCATCGGTTTTCATCAATCAGATTTTGCCTACGCTGGTGCCAAATCCCCCAGAGCCTAACATAAGGGTTACGGCTGCTACTGCGAGTACCGCAACCAGCTGGTCAGGCAGCCACGTCTTTTCTTCTGCGATGTCCCAATGGTCAACATCGCCGAGCGGGCGACGGAGCACTACCGACGTTCCGTGAACTGGCCGCAGCGCTGGCAGATGTCGCAGCCTACCAACTGAATCTGAGCCAACGCGGCCTCGTCATGAAAACCTCGAAGAACTTGGGACCCGGAGGATTTACGCCTCTTGGCTTTGTGGAAGGAGGACTGCCACGCCGCGTATGGTGAACGATCCCTCTGCACAACAACAATCGAAGTACAGGAACCGCAGCCGTCGGGGGGGGGGGAGGGAACACGATCGTGAACGCTCTGGTCGCCGTCTCTTGCTTCCCGGAGAAAAAGCCCAACTCAACACGGCAGCCGCTGCCCGAGATCGGCGGCTTGGTACACTCGGCATCGTCGTCGTCCGCGTGTCGTCTCCGGGTCGACAGGATCGTGAAGGGTAAAAAACTGGTACAAGCGGATCGTCGCAGCGCGGCTGAATCGACGAGGCAGCAGAGGAGGTGCGCAACGGTCTAGAGGAGCATCCTCGGACGCCAGAAGCCTCCCAAAGAGCGGTACCCGACGCAAAAACGTACGTTCCGCGCGCGCAGGTCTTGTTTCACCGGACCTGCAAACGTAACGCAACAGATAACACCTGCGCTTTTTTCTCGGCCAAGACGGAGCGCTACTTCCACTGCGCGATCCGTGCAGCGACGCGCTCACACGACATTCGGTGCGAACAAGCCGCAGACGCGCTCACTGGCCTCCGCTCTGGCCGCCTCTGATCTCTCGTTGCTCGCGTCCAGCGACGCAAAAAAAAAGAAAAACAGCATTGCATGTCATGGTCGATGTATCGCGCCCGAACATGGAATGACTTGGAAAGCACGCATACCGCCCGTCAAGCGCTGCAGGCCGGCATCGCCGACCTCTCGGAGTCGGTTGCGCAGCGCACGTGGAACTGTCTCCAAGCTGTGGAACCGCTTTACCAGTACACGGTACAACGCGCGCTCCCGCACGTCGGGCGGGCAGCGGCCTCTTCACCAACGACATGGATTGCGGTACCTCGACAAAAGTGGGGTATGCAAGCCGGCATGGCCAACCTTTATGAGAGGGGATGGGACTGCCCAGAGAAGCTCTGGCGTCCTACTTGCGCACGCACAACGAGCCTCGGAGCGGCGATGCCGCGCGGCAATCTCCACCGATGCCCGAAGCAGGTACTGGTCGAGCGGCGAACGCTAGGACAGCGCCGTACAGGCGTCGTGATGGTAGCTTGCCTCGAAAACGCAAGTCGGTGGGGACGGACATCTTGCGGTGTGTCATGGAACACGTTCATCCTCGGTGTTGCGCCGAAAGGCAATTTATGACCTTTGGGAACCGCACCACGGCTTCTCGTCTTCACGCTACACGCAAGGGAGGCTCTGGCGGTGGTGGGCGAGTTTACCGCGGAGATTGCGGCATGTCTTGTGCCCGTCGTGCGCATGAGGAGCGTTCTGGGAAGAACGGGTCTCCTCATTTGCGACGACACGATCAGACATGTCGCGGCCCTTACGGCTACAAGGCCGACAGTGTCAAGCGCGCGGCGCATTAGTCCCATGTCGTGGAGGCGGTGGAAAGGAACGCACATTCCCCTCTATTCTGGTGTCCTCGCCCGCCCGGCAACGAGCTGCAGTTTTTGCGCATCTGACAATGTTCTATTTGTCAAACATTCCAAGCTGGTGAGTCTCATCGCACCTCAAGGCTGCAGCACTGCTCTAGCGCGTATGTCTTGGTTAGTCTGGGACAAACGCAGAGGACGCCCACACTCGGAGCTGGCACTCGGTTTTGTCGAGACGCCAACCACAAGACTTCCTACCCCGACGGAGTCGCAGACGCTTCCGCTTCACGTCAAGCTGGTTGCGCGCCTGGACTACAGGTACGTCGACAGCAAGCTTTGCCGCAGGTCCGCCTATGGGGCTCCAAGCAATTTTATGGCATATTTAGATGATTACAACTATGCCGTAGCATGAATGCGTAGCTTTGGCGGCCATTGGGGGGACCAGCTGCTGGAAAGCGGGCGTCGTTGAGCCTGCGTGGACGTATTGCCCTGGACTCTCTTCTCAGCGTTCACGGTGGGTGGAAAGAGAAGTCAGCGGGAGACAAACTTTCGTTGCATCCTGTTGGGCACGTGCGCTGAACGAGTGGTCGAGGAGCACGAATATGTGTTTGTATGTCCCATTGTCTTCGGAGGCCATGGCAGGTGGCTACAGCAAACTGGGGATCCGCGCGTGACCCAACCTGCTCTTTTTCCAGACCCACGTCTCCCAGCGTTACCGGCACTTACTCCGCCTCCCGGTTTCATATGGTCGCGTGGTAGATGCGTGCGCTGCCCATGAGGCTCTCACTGAGCCCGGAATGATGCACACACTGGTCTCCGTCCTCGGTGGCGACGTGCGATACGCGCCACAGTCCTGGGTGGCAACTGCGCGGCAACCAACCGCTTGATTCGGCAATTTGCAGTGGACCGGGAGCGGAAAGACGTGGCGGGCGTTTTTGACCTTATTCCAGCGACGCGCCCGCAGCGCTTCTGTTACGGTTGGATACAGGGCGAGACGAAGTGTGACGCTCGCTATGTGTTCGCCGGCATCTCTTGGATCAGGCCCAGCACACCGTGGCGCTTAGCCCGAAGGCGCACGGGCACTTACTTCCACAGGCACCATGAACACACTACGGTGAGAAGGCTCGAGCGTCTTCTCGGACGGTTGTGGTTCGCGGCACGGATCCTCGCGCTGCCTACTCATCGTTATTGGCTGCTTCTGAAAGCCCCTCGTCGCATCATGGCCCGTCTCGATCGCGGCCTCATTGGGCTGCACAACCCAGCGCTGTTGCGCGCAGCGCCGAGGAGGAGCTACATCGGTGGTAGTCTAGCGTCATTGACGACAGCGCTGCGCAGAATCGCCGCTCGCCCACGGGGACCCCCACTCTTTCACCTTTGCAGTGGCGCAACAGCTGATTTGGTGGTGGGGAGGGGGGCGTATGTGTCGATCGGCCCAAAAGGCAACGACGATTTTAGGAACCTGGTGTCCGACAAGAGCTACCAATATCAACGCAGCAGAGACAGGAAGCTGTTGCTACGCCTATCAGAGCCGCAAGAAGTGACTCCGGCAGGAGCCCGTGTTCAAATTGATATCGACATCACGTCTGCTCTTGCATCGATACATCGTTTTTCCACAAAGAGTGCGGTAATTACGGTAGAATTGCGCTCTTCACCGCTCTTGTGGACCGATATGACTTGTCTTCGACATACGTACGATCCGAAGAAAATCCAGCGGACGCGCGGAGTCGAGGTGCCATTCCGATACTTGCGCACGGGTAACTAGCGTCTCGGGGTGTTGGCGCAGCAGGGCAGGAGCTTTGGAAGGCCAGGGTGGGGGACTGGGAATTTCTATCCCTTCTCAGTAAAACAACAACTCAGAAGACTACCTGGAGCAAGATCAAGCGTCTCGCACGATATGAGCAAATCAAAGCTCTCGATACCACATAGCTGTTTTGTGCCATGGCAGATGGCCACCTCCTCACAGGCCCTCTCCTCTTCCCCCCCTCCCCCTCCCCTCCATCCACCATTTAATATACCCTACCAGCACCGGAAAGAGGACAGACGGGAAACCGCATTCATATACCCTTTTTTTTGGTGGGAAGGAGAGGGGGTTGTTTTCTTTTTTACATATGCTGTGTTGAGCATCTCATCTCACATGAATTCTTGGCTGCCAAGGAAAAGAAAGAAGAGGACGCAGCAACAACAATGGCAGAAAAAGCGAGTATGAGGATCAACTATGCAATCTGCGGTTCACGAAACACACGGGTTTCTTTTGGTGGTGGTGGTGTGTGCAGGTGCGAACGCAGCACGACAACTTTTTCATGAGGGACGTAGCGACCCGCTTCTGGTTCTAGGGTGTCGAAATGGCGCTGGGACGCGTTAGGTTCCCGCAGTGCCCCGGTGATGGCCGTTTGCCGCCCGTGTGACGTCATCTCTCCCTCCCCCTTCCCTGATCCATTTCTCTCTTTTTGTGTAGGGGAATTGCTCTTCCCTGGTGCCATGCTCGAGGCTACGTGCAAACGGCGTCCTCTTGCGCGGCGCGAGGACGGCCTGGCGGGGTGTCCTTGCTTTTACAAGCGGCGCTCCTGCGCTGGGTAGAGGAGGGTGGGGGGCGGGGCGGGACGACCGCAATTCCCCAAAGTCGCGCCGCGGCAGGCGGCCGGGGCCGGGGGTAACCCTTTCCAAAAGGGGCCGCGATCCCATTTCTCCTCGGCCCTGCCGAACGCGGCACCTGGATTGGCGGCCTCTTGGTGGGATGAGGACAAACGGGGGAAAGCCCGTCTATCCTGGCGGCGAAAGGACGCGGCTGCCCCGGAATGCGCCGCCCCTACAGCCTGCCAGCCGAAAAACCATCCGTGACAGGATTCGAACCTGCAACCCTCTGATCCGTAGTCAGATGCTCTTCCATTGAGCCACACGGACGCCAGTACACAAAAAAAGCGCGCCGGTTGAAAAGGATGCCCCTCTTGCCCGGGCCGCCCCTGCCGTCCCTGTTGGGGCGGGGGGCGCCGGCCGCCGCTCGGCGGGCCCCCCCCCAGGGAAGAGAAGAAGACCCCGGCGTTTCAGAGACAGCCCCACCCACACGACATCCCATTTCGAAGCTGGGGCGCGCTTTCTCCACACAGGCGCATCCTGGACAGTTCCCTCCCCCTCCCAAGTTTCGTCTGTCACTCCCGTTGTATATTCCACGCCGTCCTTTATAAGCGGTCACCGCTTAAAAATGCAACACTCGAAGCTCTAATGGGCAAATTGATACCACCTTCCCAGTTAGTGGCTGCACGGAATTTCTCTTGTCTTCACGAGTAAAACGATAACAGAGAACATGGAAAGCAAAACTCCGTGCTATTAGAGCTCGTTTTGCATTCAGGCCTAAAAACAAACACAATTAAAGGAAAAGAAATACTCGATTGAACAACAAAAACCTCTTAATGACAGGTGCCTCAGCGGAGGATAATAAAGAGACCATTTTTCTGGGCGAAACAATTGCATCATTGTGAATAAACAACAGTTTCTTATTGCTTTCCTCTCCGGTACCCAATGATGTTACTGCAAACGTCCAAAAAAAAAAAAGGACCATATCGCATTATTCAACTCCTCTCTGTTTAGCCCATTGATTCAAGTGCAACTACGGTTTTTTTTTCGTAACTGCTGCTCCTTTATATATATATATGTATATTTATCTGTATGTGTGTGTTTTTTTGCGTTTGACTTTTCCATCAACTGCCAATGAATGGCTTCTACTTGATTGCACATTCTGGGAAAAAATAAAAACCAAGTAAAAAATGTCTGAGCGTTTTTTTATTGGTGGGTTGTCCCGAAACATAACTGAAAAGAGTGTTATAGACTACTTTCAAGATTATGGTCGGGGCATTCGTCTTTCCATTTCTCGTGATAAAAACGGTAAATCTCTAGGCTACGGCTGGCTGGATTTCGATACCGTAGACGCGGAGCAACTGTTGCAGGATTCGCACAAAATAAACGGCACAGTGGTTTCAGTGAGTCGCCCAGATAAAAAGACAAATTGCAGCACTAGAAGCGCGCCATTACCACTTCAATCTCAGCAGCCTCAACTGGCATCTCGTCCTGCTCAATCAAGTCATAGCGAAGTGCCTAAACGTGGACGTGACGAACCCCTCCGTTCTCAGCCTACCCCAAGCTCTTGTTACTCGCGGCCTCGTACCGAGAAGGAGTCGAAGAATACAAGTCTCAGAGAAACAGGAGAAACGGAGATAAAGGACGAAAAGTACATAATTGAGAAACCGATGGCGCAATGGCAAAACCAAGTCTGTGTTTCTCCTTCTGCTTCACCATCACTACCAGCAACGTTCGTGTGTATTCCACTCAATATATGTCCTCGAGAATTCCTGTACGACCCCCGTGTGTTTTGCTGCACATTGGACCCTTCACAAGTGGGTAAGCTCATCATCATCGCGTCTCCCTCGGGTACCCCGTACGTTTCCAGTCACGCTGGAGTGCCACGTTCCTTTCCTGGAGGCGCGGTGTCGCAGGTAGCTCAGCACACAAAATGCAACCCAACATATGTTGACAGCCAGCCCGGCGATTTGTTCTTTCGGAAAGTAACTTCACAAAAAGCTGAAAGAGACGTGGCTACGCCTGCAACGCATACTGGTGCATCGGAGAAACCCGTAGACTCGATTTCCCAGTGTGCCGGAGGTAGTCTCGTTTCACCAGGGCTACTCACTCAGTCGATTCCTCCGCCGCCCGGTCCACCGCCGGGCCACAATACGACAGTATCACAACTGCCGCTACCACACCCACCGCAAGGTCCACCGCCATCACAAACCCCATCAAAACCACCTCCACCGGGCCCACCGCCTCGGAAATTACATGTACCGCCACCACCTGGTCCTCCTCCACAATTTTCAGCCGGAACTGAGAAAAGACCGTGTCCACCTCATGGCCCGCCGCCATCGTTAGGATGTCTCTCACCACGCTTTATTATGCCACCACAGATGATGAGCAATCCACCACCGCCCGGACCACCTCCAAAGAGATAAACTAGAACTGGCTCGTTTACCTCTGTTTTTCCCGTTTTTCTTATGGTGGTAAAGCGAGGTAATGTGCTTGATCAAATGAAGACTATTGAGCTGATGAAACGTGAAAAGTGGAGCATCATTAATGTTATTATCGAAAACGCATAAAGAGTAATAGTTGCGATAATTAACGTGACAATTTGACAACCAAATACAAATGGATGCAATGACCATTATACTGGGAATTGTAAGGGGCTAGAATCTGGTGGATGCATTCATTTTTTTTTTTTTGCGTATTTGGGAGTGGCTGAGAAAGCGTGTGTGCTGAGTAGAGTTTTTGTCACATTTTTGTTTATCAGGGTGCTTTTGTTTTTGTTTGAAGACCAAAAGAAGTGTCTTCTGCCGATTGATCTATTTTTATTTTCTGTTTCTCCCTCTCAAATGCTTTTACCTACAAAGCCATTAAATTGGACCTAAAAAACAGTGAGCTGCAACACTTTCAACAACGATTAAGAAAAAGCAGGACAAAGTTTGCTTGTGGCTATTGTATCGTTCAGTATGTGTTTCGTGAAAGGCAGCGTGAAGTGCGCAAAGGTAGTGTGTGGGGGAAAAAAAAGCAAGATTGTTGTTTTGGAGGGCGCGTCATTATTGTGCAAGAAACAAAACAACACAGTTCCAAAGCTAGCTCGCTGCTCTTGTCTTTATGCTTTGCGAGTCTAAGATGAGCGTACACTGGCCTGTTGGATTCGCACGCAGTCTTGAAGCAGTCCGCTCTTTTTTTTTTTTACGTATCGTCATTGTTTTTTAATCGCGGGGTTGATAGTCGGAAGTCGACGACTGTAATTTGTTTCGCTCTCTCCTGCAACACGACCACTGTTAATTTCTGCTTTGATATCGCTATTGGTATATGGAGTGTCTCGTCTCTAACTGACTACTTCTTTTCTGTCTTTGCTCTTATATTCTTCTTTTTTCTTATTTCTAGTGGTTTTTCGTCGACCTTTTTTTTCTGCCAAAATCAAAAAACGGTGCTATCCACGTGTTTCATTTTCCCCCACGTTTTTCTGTTTATTTAGTCACGAAACGAGGACTATTATTTTATCCTATCGAAAAAGTCACTTTACGTTCAGTGTTGCAGGAAAAAAAAAAAACACATATAAATCTACACGAAGAGTTTAAGAAAACACCTCACCGCATCGATTAGA
Source organism: Crithidia bombi (assembly GCA_900240985.1). Lineage (NCBI taxonomy): Eukaryota > Euglenozoa > Kinetoplastea > Trypanosomatida > Trypanosomatidae > Crithidia > Crithidia bombi. Next base: position 422,618 of record OESO01000082.1, read on the forward strand.
TTTCCGGAAAACGCGTCAAGCGTCATTAGTACCCAGACTCTATTGTGCACTTTTGTTCTGTCTTCCAAGTCATGTTGACTGATTCAATATTGGAGTCGCTTGCCAGCCGCATTGACTCAGAGTATGCTCTGCGGCACAATTATAGCGATAGGCCGCTGGCGTACGGGACAGCGGGTTTCCGCACTGCCGGTGAATACTTGCCTCCAGTTGCTGCACGTGTCATTACAATAGCTGTTATGCGCGCGTGGTTCTGTGGTGCGCGAAACATGTCTAAAAAGCAGTGCACACGGTGTTCTGTGGGTTTCATGATTACAGCATCGCACAATCGCGCAATCGATAATGGTTTTAAGATCATTGATACGGACGGTGGCATGCTGACGCCATCATGGGAACACTGGTGCACTGCAGCCGCAAATGCGGCAACAGGTGCCGACCTCGTAAGTGTCATAAAAAAGTGCGCAAATACGATTCAATTGGATGATGTGCCTCAGTTGGAAAGCCCTTGCGGTCTTATTTTATTGGGTCGTGACACACGAGAGTCAGGCTTGTCCATTGCAGCAGCAGCTGCTGACATTTTGAGCAGCGTTCTTGCTGTTCCTTTTACTGATTTCGGTGTTCTAACAACGCCGCAGCTACACTTTCTGGTGGCCAAATCCAACGATTCGGATACAACTGCTAAGGACATTCAGCTTGATGCCTATCATGAGCAGGTCATTTCTAGTTTGGAATACCTTTTTGCACATCAAGGCACAGAAAAGAAAGCCGATGTGCTTGTGCCACAACGTGTAGTCATCGACTGTGCAAACGGTGTTGGCACTCTTGGAGTGCAGCGACTGATTGCTTACTCTCAATCGCGCGCAAAAGGGGATATTTTGGGAAACTACTTTTCTTTTGAGCTGGTCAACTACAGTTGTGAGAACCCGTCGGTACTTAACTACAACTGCGGGGCTGACTACGCGAAACAGCGTGCAACACCTTCTGATGCAATGCGAAGTTTGCTGCATTCAGACAATGCCACCACCGACCCCTCTGCGACGCATTTTTATTGCCTGGACGGAGACGCCGATCGGATCGTAGCCTTTCTTTATGGCGGTAAGAATGGTCACGACTGGATTTTACTTGACGGCGATCGTATTGCAATTCTGTATGCACTTCTGTTGCGCAAATGGCTTACGGAGGAGCAGATGAAGGAACTGGATGTGGGGGTGGTGCAGACAGCCTATGCAAATGGTGCGTCAACAGAGTTTCTGAAATCAGAGCTGGGGTTTCCTGTGTACATCACTGCTACAGGTGTCAAGAACCTTCATCCTGTAGCCCACGAGCGGGACATCGGCGTTTATTTCGAGGCAAACGGCCACGGAACCGTACTCTTTTCAGACAGGATGGCCAAAAGTGCTTCTCATTCGAAATTGGGCCCTGTGGCGCCATTGGTCTGCAACCTTCGGGGCCTGCTGTCGCAGGTCTGCGGGGATGCTATCGGTGATCTGCTGATGTGTGAGGTCGCACTGCGTGCTTTGAATATGACGTTCGAAAAGTGGGCAGCTTTGTACACCGATCTTCCCTGCAACCAGGTTAAGGTAACCGTTGGGCATCCAAAACGCATTACGACAACTGAAGATGAACAGCGCGCGCTGTCACCGGAGGGGATGCAAAATGAAATCGATACCGCTGTATCTGCTGCGCTGCTGAAGTGCAAAAGTGCGCGCTCCTTTGCGCGTCCAAGTGGAACAGAGCCGGTGGTTCGTGTGTACGCAGAGGCGTCCAGTCAGACAGCATGTGATGCCCTGTCTTCCAGGGTATGCTCCATTGTTGAAAAGTACTGCAATTAGCTGGTGCGTACGTAAGGGTGTGATACCATCTGTTGCTGCAAAATAAAGTGAAGAGGAACCTAACTGGGCTTCTGTATTTCTCTTCTGCGACGAGTGGATCTCGTCAGGCACTTTTGACCGCTGTCACAATGTGTGCGAGGGACAGAGTGGGACTGCACTTTCATGCACAGCATTTTAATAAAACGAACCAGGGACACACAACCTGCGAAGTATACACTCACATTCGTCTCTCTCCCCCCACCCACGCACACACGCAGAGAAGACTGCGTTTCAGCCTCTTTTTTTTTAGGTAGTGTTCTGGAAGCTGCCTAAGCGGCACCAATGTTGAAGCATTTTTTTTTCTTTTCCTCCCCCACCCTTAAAGGTCTCCCTCTACGACAGGAATTCTTGAATGTGTCCATATTGGTATCGTTTTGTCTGTTACCAAAACGCAGTTCAGGATCCCTGGTCAGAGTGCTCGTACGAAGGCAAGTTCCCTTGGCTATTAAAACAGTGAAGGCGCCTGGAAAAGCTCTTGCTGCCTCTGGCATTATGGTCGTGGTGCAGATGATATGATCGTTTATCTCCATATATTGTGTTTGAATAGTCAGAAAACGATCGATGACATGCAATGGCTGCTCTCGCTTCCTCTCTCCATGTGCATTTATTCTGGCTATCGTGCCATCTGGTTTCATATCTATTGCTGCTTTTTTTCTTATCGCCCTCTTAGGCGTTTCAACTTTGATTGCTTGTCACGATGGCAGGGAGTTTTTTTTTCCTGCGTTACCTTGGTTCTTTGTTTTACTGTGCACGTTTAAAGTGGTGTATTCTTCACAATAGCTTCTTCAGATGGCAAAGAGCACGGCTACGGGTAGTATGCCAAGATGAACGCGTAACTCCTGTTTTGAGGCTCCATATTTCTCATGCTTTTGCTTCGTCACGAGCGCGCTGCTCCACTAATCAGCCGCAATTCTCCGACACAGAACTTTTGCCAAACCTTCTCTTGCAATCGACCATACAGATCTTCTTCCTTTCTGCAAACGATGCAATGCTGAGCCGTAACGTTACTGTAAGTGCCGCGATTGCGTATTCGCTTGTGAAGGCGACTGCAAATTCCAACATCACAATCAAACGCGGTATGAGGTAACAACAACAACAACAGCAGCTCAGACACTGCAAGCAAATTGCTGGACTGTTGTGCCCAGCTTTGCGCTGAATGAAGCCGTGAGTGTAATTGTCCATCCACATGGCGGACGAGCGATGTCACTATTTGCGGGGAGAGGCGGCACTTACCGTTGCGGTTCAACTCCCTTCCGCGATACCACTGAGCAGCACGCTTCGGAGATGATGGCTGCACGTGCTGTAGGTTAAACCTTGATTATGTGTTTTGTGTGTGCAGCAGAAAAAAAAGTGAGGTAACGTTTCAAAGTGGTATGGTTGTTCTTCCACTGTTACCATTCCATGTTAATTGCTTCACGTTAGGACAAGAAGAGGTGCTGAACGCACCGACCTCACGTACGGAAGGTGACTAGCCTGAGAAACTTGGCCGCTTGCCATTTCGCGGTAAAGGGGAAAAAACAAAGCAAAAGAGAGGAGCTACGAAAGGTGGTCATTGTACTACCTAGCGAGTGACTTCATCCGAATTACATGCTCTCTTTTTTTTTAATGCCCTTTTTGTTCTGTTTCTGCTGCACTTTTTTTTTAAAGAACGAGAGGATAATTGCGTAGCGCTGTTTTCCTTTTTTTTGTACATGTGAGAGTGACGGGAAGGAAGAAGGCCACCTCCCCTTTTTTTCTTAGGAAGGAAATGAGGGAAGTGGGAAGAGGAGGAGGAGGAGGGAGGGGGGGGGACCCAAAAAGCGCACAAACAAACGCGCACGGACACACTCTGCCTCGTTCTCTCTCTTTTATTTTCCCAACTTTGCGCTGCTCCACTCCCTTCTTTTGTGTGTGGCGTGAAAAAACTCCGCCCTCTTTTTTTTCTCCCTCTCTGCTGTCGCGCCATACGCGGGTTTCACACCGTTCACGTACAGCCTCTTCACTTTCTTCATTTCTCAGCTGCTACAAGTGAAGTTCGCGTTGTTTCTCCTCTGCTTCTTATGCGTGATGTGCGCTGTTTCCCGCGGTGGTGCTCAGGTGCACCGAACAGTTCTTTTTTCTTCTCAGCTTAGTGCAGCTATTTTTCCTCCTCCTGCTGCTGCTGCTGCTGCTTGCAATCGCAGTCGTTCTTGCGCGGCTTTTTTCTGAGTTTTTCAGCGGTGGTACAAAAGGAAGCATACAGAATTGTGTGGCGTCGTTCCCCGCGACAGTCCAGGTGGGTACCAACCGCGCAGAGCGTATCCCGCGCGCTGAAGTTGCGAGGCACAACACAAAACTGGATTGCTGGATCGTTGTGCACCACCTCGTGCTGGATGTGACGCATTACATTCCTGTCCACCCCGGCGGTGAGAGCTTTTTGACCAATAACGCAGGAAAAGATGCGTCTAATAGCTTCGACACCGTTCATGATCTTCAGGATCTCGAGCTATACGCGCCAGAGGTGATCATTGGCGTAACAGCCGACTGACGACGATGAGTTTTCGATGTACCTTTTTATTCCCGGTGAGGAAAACACAAACACACGCAAGAGAAGCTTAAAAAATGAAGGGCACAGGTGCATCCCCGCCGCCGTCCCATTTCGCGTTGCTAAATCGTAGCAAAGCAGAGGTGCAGTTTAGAAGGAAAGGGCATTTGATCATCTTCCGCGTGAAAGCTGTGCTTTTTTTTTTCTTACAGCGTGGCTTTTCGTTTTTGCTGTTCTGTGTGACGCGGTTTGGCTTCCTGCGTCCAGGTTGTTTCGCAAGTGCCATCCACGTCCGAGTACATCTGCAGGCATTTCGAGATGGTCTGCGGTGAATTTGAAGGCGTAACACAATCGATCAGCAATAGTGCGCAAATCGAGAAGATAAGATAACAGAGGGTCGCAGGTTGCTTTTTCCAATCAGTTTTCTCTTTTTGTTTACCTTTCTGTAAAACAGACAAGAGAAACGACACGATCAACTTGACATTACCGACGAGTTATTGCTTTTATGAACTTTCTGCGTTGCGTCGCCTGCTACAGACGCGCTCAATCAAATGACCCCCTTTTTTTTTAGCTATCGTAGCAACAACGACGAATTCTGTCCTCGGAAAAAAAAAAAAACAGCTCGAAGGGAGCCAAAGCAAAGAAGCAAAAAGCAAGAAGACGCTGAAAGCGCTGAAGAAGCTAGACTCGTCAAGTGATTCTCTTGTGTGACACCACGAACCGTACGCTTCGCGGCAGAAAGAAGGCCAGCTACAAAGGTCCTGTTTGCTGAACCGCTTTTTGTTCTCTCAGTGTTCCTGAGCAGAGCGCTTAAGTGTGCACACACAAAGAAGCACGTTGTGGGATCGTGGCTTCTATTTCGTTCTCGTAATTTCTCAGCTTTCATGTTTTTCTCGCACTCTTCCCCCCTTACGCTGTTGGACGAAAACACACATACACCTATTACACACATTCACACATACACGTGTGCTTGACTGTGTGTGTCTGTGTGTCTGCAGTAACATCTCCAGTTGCCAAAACTGGAAAACAGCATAGATTCCTCACAATAAAAAAAGACGATTCAACACCATAAACGTCACACACATTACCAAATAAGGGTAAAGCTCCGCAAGGTTGAAAACAGGTGTCGTCGTTCGAATAGCGTACTCGATCAAACTCATCTTCAGTTGACCGAGATATATTCCTCTGCCTCACCTTTTCTTTTCCAGTTTTTTTTTTTTTGCGTTCGGCTTTGCTTTGTTTTGGATCTTTCTCATATATACGTATTTGTGTGAGAGCGTGTGTTTCACCTTGTCTTTCTCTGTTTTACGTGGGCTTCTTTCGTGTTCTCTTTTGTTTCACTATTCTAGTGAGCGAAGCAGACAAACAGCGACAGAACAGTAGTTTTTTTTTCTCTTTTCTTGATTTCTGTGTTGAGTCGAGTTGCACTGTGCAAGAATCGGCTCTTCTTTTTTTTTTTTAGAAGCACAAAGCCATACGAACTTTTTTTTCTTTTTTTTGCGGGCTTGCTTAACGTCCCTCGCCTCTCCCTTTTCTCTTTTCGTCCTCACTTTTCTTTGCCTCGTTTGCCCCACAATTGACTTTCATAAAGCTGCGTTTAGATTCCACTGTTAGACCTTTTTCTCGTATAGATTCACCCTTTGATTTCTCGTCGACCAGTCAAGCAAGCAAACAATTAAAACAACCAGTGAAAGAGACTTCTTAAGCGAAATCCTGTATCTCTCCCACAGGTTCGTGTTATTGTTGTTTTGCATTTACAGTTGAACATCTTTGGCTGTTCATTGGGTATAGTGTGCGCTGCTTTTTTTTTCCCTCTGTTGTTTAGTATCGCGCATCGTTGTCGTACACTTGCTCGAACACTTCGTTTTGCCTCCAGGATTGTTTATTATTACCATTATTATTGCCTTGCTTTACGAAGTACTCTGATAGATTCAAAGTGTAGTGGGAAGTGCCTCTACGCATTCGTTTGTGTTCTCTTTCTACCAGGAGTACACACACACGCACACACAGACCGATGCCCAGCTCACGCTTTTCGACAATGGTGGTTGTCGCTGCCTCGCTGCTTGCCGCACTCATCGCGACAGGTGTGATGAGTGCTGCGGCGACGACTGCCCCGTCGGTGGCGGTGCAAACAACGCCGGCTTTGCCTCTACTGGATGTTGTCTTTCTCGCCACAACTTCTGCGGGCACAGACAAAACGTTGTTTATCTCCTCCTCAAGTGACTGCAACACACGTCTGACGCCTATCTGCACATTGGGACGATTGCAGACTGGCTTGAATCACAACGACACGACATGTGTGTTCAACATCACGGAGTCCTCCGTGTCGGTGGACGCAACAACGTTGACGGCGATTCCGACACTGTACTGGTGCAGCAGTGCGGCAGGCGACACATCCTTTGCCACCTTGCAGATGAGCAAGGTGCTAGCTACGCCGTCCTACGCGTATTTAAACACAAACACAACTCTAACGCTGAACGCAGCGACCCCGGTTGGCTCCAGGGTGGGGCTTTACACCACAAGCGCTTGCACCACCATGCTGAGTGGCATGACGATGACTTCGGTGCCGAACTCACGTCGGCTCAGTGTCAATGTCGGAAACCGCGGCATTACGTATCTTTGCGCGTCTATTCCAACCGTGTTGGGTGACGTGTCCGTGCTCGCTGCGCGTACGGTCATCTATGGAACCAACTCATACGACATCTATACAACGCAGGGTATTCGCCACCGCTCTGTCACCATTAGCGCCGACGCAACGTTTCTTTACCTTTCCTTGTCCAAAGACCCTCATTGTGCGACCCTTGCACAAGACTATCAGCAAATGTCGTCGGGAAACGCTGTACTGACAATTGACGTGCCACGAGGAACATACTACTTCTGCGCTATCATGACTGCTGGTGTCAACGGCGTTGGCGTTTTCGTGCCCGCTCTCAGCGCCTTCGAAGTGCTCGAATACGGAGTTCAGCCGCAGACTATGTACGCAAACTACTCCACCACGATGTCTTTTGCGATGGACGCGATCGCTGCGGCCGACACGCTGCAGGCAGCTCTTTTCACTTCCTCTGCTTGCAGCACGGCGTCAGGGACTCAGCTGACGCCGTGGAGTTCGACTATGCAGTGGACGGTGACCACAACAGGAACGTACTACGCGTGTGTGCGCACAGGCTCGTCGCCGACAGAGCTGGGCTACGTGAATGAGGTGGTTGTGTCCACCATTCCTGCGGTGGCGCTGTCGCGTAATCCTGGGATTATGGGGCTTGGCGAGGTGGCAACAGTGACACGCAGCAGCAAGGACACAGTTGCCTCCGCTGTCGTCACCGTAGGCATCTCCAACTCCTCTAGCTGCGATGTCCTTTTGGAATCCGGCAACACCACTGCTACAGGCTCGACAGCCTCTTTTTACATCGCTGAAAATTCGCCGAGCACCGTGTTCCTCTGCGTCTCTAACCGCCTCACAACAGACAGGAGCGACGGCGCAAGCAGCGAGGTGACAACGGCTGTGTACTACCGTCTCGACACCCTTACACTCAGTACCTATAGCCTCAGCTACCCGGCTCTGCGCACCACCACCTTGCTCACCGTTGGACTGGATAGCAATGTGGCGTTCGGTAGCGATACCTATATGTACCTCGTCCCCGCTCCCACGGGCGGCGCAGGTAGCTCCTACGACGGCAGCGGGAAGGATGCAACGTGCTCCGCGGCGATGGAGGCGTCGAACGAAACCATGACGTTCCCGCTTTCCACGTCTGACTTTACTCTTTTTCCAGTCTTGTTCTCCACAGCCGGCAGCTGGCTGCTTTGTGTGAGGGAAGTGAACGTTCTCGGCAACGCTCCTGTGCGGCTTCGCACCCTGACCGTCTATGGCAACGCAACGGTGACCCCGAGCGGGATCTTACCAGGCGTCCCGGCAAGCCTCGGCGTTACGGCGATTCCGCCCTCCACCACCGTGACTCTCACAGATAGCAGCACGTGCTCTTCCAGTATGAATGTGGTCGCAACGACCACGTCGAGTCTGACAGGATCAGCAACGCTGTTCCTGACGTACGGCACCACAGGAATTCTGACCCTGTGTGTTGGCTACCGCGGCGAGTCCAACTCGCAGGATACGGCGGCGGTGCTGATGGTGGCTGGGACTGTGATCAGCACAGGGGTGCGTGTCGTGCCGTCCGTCGCAGTCGCCACCGTAGAAACAACGCTCACGTTCTCCGCACCAGGTGCGCCAACGCTCAATGGCTACACCGCTGTATTGGTATCAGCGAGCACCGGCACAACGTGCCCCCACTCTACCACGTCTGCCACGACGCAGCTTACCATCACTGGCAGCGCGACTGTCGGGGCACCAGAGCAGAACTCAGTTGCCACCACCGTTTTCACACCAAGCACCGATGCAGTGGGCGCGACGTACCTCGTCTGCGTTGGCACCACAGGCGCCCTCTTGCCTTCGGGTATGGTGAGGGTGGTGGCAATGCCGATTCTCACCCCAGACCCAGCGCCGATGACCTACGGCCTGCCAGCTTACGTGACGCTTCCCGCCATGTTCACAGATGCGTTTACCGCAGACGTCTTTGTTATGATCGACGCAGGCGCGAGCTGCACGCGGGATCTCACCACGACTACACTGTACGCAACGGGGGAGGTGAACACCACCTCAAGGAAAACAGCTTCGTTTGTGGTGCCACTGCTCAACACCGACCTCACGAGCGCGCGCTTCTGCGTGGCTCAGGAAAATACCCTTGTGAACCGTACGCTCGGTTATGCAGACGCCGGAACTACTGCAGTGATGCAGTTCACCTCCATAACAAAGTACGCGCAGCGCCAGCGCCCCAACAAGCTCGTTGGCTCCCCTCAAATGAAGGGGGGTATTTTCTTTTTGGTAAACTGCGAAGACAGCAGGTGCACTCCGTCGATGGCCGACTCTGCGTGTGCGTCACCATTAGCCACGCGTTACACTACATCCAACACGGAGAATTTAACCGCACCAGTAGGTACCTATGTGCTTTGCCAGAGCTTAACTGTTAGTTCAGCTCCGGTCGGATCGAGCACAACAATAAAGGTCATTGATCCTTACGTAATGACAACGACGGCGGACACGTCGGATTTGCGAACGTTCGTGCCGTTCAGCGTCGCCATGTCCGGTGGCCCGGCGGAGAGTCATGGGGCATACACTGTCATTGCCCAGCCCGCCTCCGTAGACTGCAACAAGGTCGCGCAGCAGTCACAGACCTTCAGCCTTACCGGCGGCCGCGGCACAATCACGATCACCGCATTGACACCGGCAACCGATATTCACTTTTGCGTGCGGCCGTCAAGTGTGGACGGTTTCGAAGTTATGAAAGCGCACCTGCAGCACTACGTTGCGCCTGCCGCGGTGGTGGCGGGTGCTGCGACAACGTGACGGCCCGCTGCGCCAGTGAGCGGCGCGCTTCCGCGAAGCTGGCGAGGACGGCCGACTGCACCCGACGTGGTGACGGGTGGCGGCGCGGTGCTGCTCGTGGACGGCCAGCGACCTTCACGGTGACGGCTGCGACGCGACGACCGGCGACCTTGCCTCTGTGTACTACTGCGCGAGTCGAACAGCGCCGGCACGTACGAGTCCGCGGCGCGATCGACATACGCGCGCAGAGCAACTGCACGGGTGGAGGGCCGGCGAGCATCGGGATGGTGTACGCGTGCGCTCCGCACTGCGATCCGCAGCTACGGGCTTGCGTCGAGCGTGCTGGTGGACCCGCGGCTGTCGACGTCTGCGGACTGCAGGGCTCGTGGACAGCCGTGCCGGGACGACTGGGTACGCGCCTGGCGTGGACGAGACGGCGGAGTCTACGTGTGCGCGCAGGTGGCGGGCGCTGCTGCGCTGACGTTCACGACGGCGACGCCGACGCTGAGGGTGGTGAACTGGGTGTGGTGTCGCCGAGCGCTGCGCTGAGCGGTACAACCTGACGATGGGTGCGCAGCCGACCGTGAACGTGTCGATGAGCTACCGCGACGCCGTCGACAAACACGGTTCTTCAGCACGGCGGGCGACTGCCACAGCGACGTGGCGAGTGGCGCCTGCGCTGGGGACGTCTGGCGGTGGTGCTGCGTACCGCACGGGTTGGCGTGACGGGATGGTGTACGTGTGCACGACGAACCCCGCTGACGGGTGCCACCATCGCGGTGGCACGGTTCCCTCTCTGTGACGCCGCGCCGACCGTGGGTGAGTGCGCACGCCCGCCATCGTTCGCGGAGGTGCGTCACACTGCGACGCTTGCTGTGCAGGGCACGCCACCGTTGTTGTATTCGATGGTGCAGGGCGCGGACGCCTGGTACGCGTAACCACACGTACTACACGAGCTACACCGCAGCGTGTTTCTGGTCTACTGACAAGTGTGCGCGACTTCGATGAGTGGTGTAGCCAACGACAACGACAGATGTGAATAGGTACGCGGTGTCGGTTTGCGACAACGGTATTGGTGCCGGTGTGATAGGCGCCGTCGCCTTGTGGGTGCTGGCAGAACGGCTGCTGGCACTGCCGCCGTGACGATTGCGAGCATTGCTGTCGCACCTGGCAGAGTCTACCAACACAGTTCGTTACCGGCGTGTGGAATGCCGCCATTTATATCCCCGCTTACGCCAGCACAGTCTTTCAGCTGAGCGAGTCGGGGCGTTGGCTGCGGCGCGACAGCGGGGATGCCGACGTTCCACGACGGACGGCGGCGGCGCTACGGCACCGGTGAGTCTTTGTGACGACGAAGAACAGCGCAGCACTGACGGTTGGCACGTACACCTTGTGCGCGAGCGTGAATCCGCCGGAGCTGACCGCCCATTGACACGATTGAGGTGATTGAGGCCGCCTTCTTCGGTATTCGTGGGACGACGGTTCGTAGTGGGCGTCCCGAGCCGTGTGGAGCTGCTGCAGGACCTGGTGAGCCGAGATCTTTACTCGGGTTTTAGCGAGTCACGCGAGTGCACCTCGATGACGTCGCAGTACGGGCTCTTGGACAACTGTCACCGATACGTCAATTCAAGTCACTGCAACGACTGCGTCTACCTCCGGCTTTACCTCTGGCGCGCAGTCTCAGTTCAGAAAACAGCTCTGTCATCGCACTCCCTGCTACCGGTGCCAACCCACCCAGTTAATCTTCACGACGTCTGCGATTGCGCTGCCGCGAGCGGGTGGGACGCGTGTGGGAAGCACGTGCTGGAGGAGTGCGTGCCGCCCGGGAGCAGCGCTGCGTCGCCGTCGGACGTGCTTGCGATGGGTGTACGGCGACTGCTGCTCGAGCGCGCGGGCTGTGTGGGGCAGTCGAGCATGAGCAGTGGGACGTGCCGGCTGACGATGAGAGCTACGCGCGGCGGTGGCGTCGCACGGGCCGGTGCGACGTTCAACCCTGTGCGTGCTGAACCGCGACGACGACTCGGGTGCACGACGGTGGCGAGCGGTGTGTCGGTGAGCACCTCGTGCACCCCGCCTTCAGAGAGCAAAGGGCTGAGTGGTGGTGCGGTGGCGGGCATCGTCGTGGCAGCGTGGTGGGCGGCCTGCTGATCATCGCTCTCCTTCTCTTTCTCCTGTGGCGGTGCTGCTGCGCCACCACAGGCGAAAAAGACGTGAAGAGCCGCGACCTTGTTGCATTCCAAGAGGTGTGCGGGGACGATCACCATCTTGTGGGGTACCTGGCGGGCGGCCGGCATCCACTGTTGTACTACCCCTCCGGCAGTCATGTGGGGCGCTCGGTAAGTCCATCTCCGCCCTACCCGTCCACCGGTTCTGGCGGTTACTCTGCTGTGGAGGAGGTGGAGGAGGAGAACCGTGATGCGGTGGCGCTGCAGGAGGCTCGAGCTCGCTACAACTTGCGACTGCATTTCTCCGAGGCGCTGCAACGGCTCGTGGCAGAGGCAAAGAACGCCGCGGTGGACGCCGGCCTTGATGCGACGTGGGCTAGCGGTGATTCTTATTTACGTGGTGTGGCACAACCGGTACGCCGGTGTGTGGAGAGCATTATTACGCAGGAAGGCGAGGAGGATCAGCTTATGGGGACTTACCCTGCCGACGTGGCCGTATCTGCCCCGCGCCACGTGTGTGACAGCGTGTGTGGTGGGGCCGCGCAGGAGGTGCCTCAAGAGCGAGATGTGAATCTGACGGAGATTAGTAACACATCGCGCGAGGTGGACCCGGTGACAGGGCACTCCCACAAGGTGCGCAGCCGCTCCATTGAGAGCGCACCACGACCACAGCTGTCTCCCGCCGAAAGCTACCTCACGAACGACGATGTGGAAGAGCGGGAGGAGGAAGAGGAGGAGAGCGAGGGCGGTGCCGACGTCGACGTCACGTGTAACGCGTCTACGCAAGGGGGCTCGACGGTGGCTGTCGGTGACGGCGACGAGGTGGTGCGTCGTCGTGTGGTGGTGCGCCACTTCCGCAACCCGTCCTCAGTGAGGTCGCGCCGTCGCAGCGGCAGGGGCGCCTCGCTTCACAGTGGCCGCATCCATCGCCACGACTGCAGCCAGGAACAACCGCATCTTGACCCCACCCAGCTTGATGCCGAGGTGTCGTACCTCTCACACGCAGCGGTGGCAACGCCGGAGCGAGGGCCGGAGTCGGCGTTTGCGGCGGATTTGGGACGTTCAGTGGACAGTGTACCACGCGCAGAAACAGCAGCGGTGACGTGCGTGGACGAGGCGGCGGACGACTCCGCAGTGCTGGCTCGCTCCCCTATCACCCCATCTGACCTCCATGACGTGTCGGAAGGTGCGATGACCATGGGCGGCAGTGGTGTTGTGCCAGCCAGTGCTTTCGTCCATCACGACGAGAGCGCCGTTGAGGACGAAACCGACTTGCTGAGCTTCACGACGACGCAGCGCTTCCACGACGAAAAGCGCTTTTTGCTGGAGCAGGAAGACGGCCGACGACAGCGCTTGTGCAACTGGGAGGAGGAGGAGAGGGCTCAACTGGGACAGGCAGAGCTGAACGCATATATGGCCCTGCCTACTCCCGACGTGAGGGATGGGGAAGGTCGCGATGCGACACCGTTCGCGGCCGGGTTGTCGTGTGGGACGGGCGCAGATTATTTGCAGACTGGCAGTGCTTACCTGTGTAATACGGCCACCGCGGAGACGGCCGAGGAAGAGGAGCAGGTGTACCACGCCCCGTACGCTCCAGCCACGCTGCCCTCATTGCCACTCGCGCCGCGTCCACAAACGCTACAGAACGAACAGTTTCATGTTGTGTCGGCTGAGCCAGAGGAGCTCAGCGGAACGCCGTTTTAAAAGGTTGTGAGCGTGGGTGGTGGTCGTGGTGTCCCCTCGTGGCCGCAAAAGGGAGTTTTCTCGTTGTCGACGCATCTCTACAGAGAGGATTGTTTTACGTCGAAGTAACCATGACACACACACACACACACACACACACGTGGGGAGGCTGGGGGACTACACACCACTCCCCCTCTCGTTTTCTCCGGCCCCTCAAAAAAAAAAAAAAGTAATAAGAAGGAAAGGAAGGAAATAGAGGCCGAAGGAAGTCCCACGACAAACGCTGGCGCATAAGCGTGATGAAAAGCCCTCTTTACGGTGATGTACTAAAAAGGCATCCTGGGAAAAGAAAGAAGCAACAAAGAGATCGATTCACCGTTTTTTTTTTGTATGTAGTTGTGGTGGCCATGTGGTGGATATACGTAAGTGAGGGCAAACTTGCTTAGTGAGCGAGTGCGAGAGAAACAACGAAAGCAGAGGGCCGCAGTTTGCCGCAGAAACGCTGAACACTTCACAGGTGACCTCCACCACCTTTACTCCACGCTGAACCAGCGCAGCGCAAGGGAGGAAAGGAGGGCGATGCTGAAGCTTCTGTTTACACACTTTTTCTTTTGTTTTTAAACCTTAGCTGATTCGCATGCATAGTGTTTTTCTCTTTTTATTGTCGCGAGTACAGGATGTCGCGAACGTTTTTTTTCTCCATTGCTGTTATTACTCTAAATACTACTACTATGATTCCTACTGTGTTTCTTTTGTGTGTTGTTTTGTCTCACTTACCTTTCCTCTTTTCCTCCGCGTCCTGCGTCTCGGCTTTTCGCCAAGGAGGATCCATCGTCTTAGACGTAACTGTTGAGCCGAATAATTGCCTTTGTTTTAAGCCTCCTTCTTGTCTTCGCTCTTTCCCCCTCTGTAAAATGGCGCTCCACGCCCGTCTTTAAATAACATTTTGTTATTTCTCTCACAATACAAAGAAGATCGAAAGAAAAAAAACCACTGAAACTGAGAGAGACAACGACGTTAAAGGTGCCAACAGAGACTGACGCTTCACTTTGGAAACTGACGATGAAAACTAGGCCTTTTTCTTTATATTGCCTACAGTGTCTTCTCCCTTCCCCCTGTTTGTACTTGTGATGAAAGTGTGTACTCTTCGCTGACAGTATTCGACTTTTTTTTTGACGACGCTGGTGCTTTTGTGTGGTGCTGTTTGGTTCGCACGTGCGGCAAAGAACTGACTGAGTCGACAAGCAAAACAGGTGGGTATAAAACACGATAGGAAAGGACTTTGCCGACGACGAGAGGGACACACTGCATAACAAACGAAGGAGGGAGAGAAAGAGCGGCGTATTACTCATCTAATGAAAGCAGCGTTGTGAGTGATAGCAAACAAATGAAATGCCGTTGTTGCTGTTGCTGTTCGGCGTTCCCCTCTCCCTCCCTCCCTCCCTCTCTGCGTAGTGCATTCCTTGCCTCGCCCCCTCCCTTCCAAAAGAAAAGAAGGGTGTCAAGACTGGCGGATGAGAGGATGACCGTGAGTAGAACAAGCTATTGCTTGTCTCTCTCTTCCTCATTACTGCCTCCTCAGATAAGCTGTGGGAGAGGGCTAAACACAGAAACGCTCTTTCCTGAAAGACAATGGCACTTCATGCGCAATCGTAGGCGACAGGGAGTGGCAAGAAGAGAAAACTAGACATATATATATATACATATATATATGTATGTGCGTGTGTGTGTGTCTGAGAATTAGCGAGGGGGTGCTAGTGATCGGTCCCAAGTCGACACGCATTTGGCTTAGGTGTCTGGTCTCGCTCGTGCGTATGCGCTATCTGCAGAGGGTGTGGGCTGGTACACATGACTTCACTACTTTTGCGGTGGAGGCTCTCTAAAACTGCATCTTCTTGACTTTTCTCTCTTTTTTCCCCCGTTTTTGTTTCTGGCCTCACGCCCTTCCTCCTTCCAATCGCTAAGCTCAATGGGGTATGTTTTTCCGGAAGACCACACTGAATCGACGGGGCTTGTCACCACTACCTTCCTCTCTCCCCGAGACTAATATTTAGACCCTCCCTCCACATACACGCAAACCCACAATCAGAATTCATCAGAGGCACAGACTTTGATTAATACACACACACACACACA